>JAOXNR010000339.1:0-11254 GCA_028571225.1 Parsonsia alboflavescens
AAATAATAAAGAAAAGGAAATTAAAGGAACAAGAAAGAAACCTTCTGAATGCAAAGGGTGATGGAAACCACACTATTGTCGTCCTTCTTGTACATTAATTCTGAACTTAAATCTTGAAGCTGAAGGTCACGAAGAGAGAATCTGTAATCAAGATTCCATTTTCCATGCCATCTTCCATCTGATGTGGATATCCTAACCAAACTCCTCGTAGTCTTGTGACCTAGTAATTTCTTGGTTATCTGAAATATTCATCATGTGTGTATCAGCAAATCAAAGCAATGAGATATGAACTGTTTGCAGTTCATGAAAGCTCAGTAAGAAATTGAAAACACTAACAGGGAAGTTCTTCATTGGTAATAAGAAAGTATGTGAAGAAGAAGAAGATGAAAATAGATTTCATAATTATTACCGGAGGTAAGGTTTCATTTCTTCTTTGAGAACAGGAGGCTCTGATACTTGAGGAGGCTTGAGGAAGAAGCTGTTGTGGCAAGTGTGGCTTAGGGATAGAGTTCATGTTTCGCTGATGAGATGGAGATATTTCCTACTTGTTTGTGGCCTTTTCTTTCAGATTGTAGCCTTATCCTCCAGCCTCAGCAGCAATTGAACGAGAAAATAAGAAATACATAATAGTAACTTTTTTAAAATACTTTTCGAGCTTCTATGTTTATTTAAGCCTATCTTTTTGAGCAGCTCATTTTTGTTCTTTTTTCTCTGTTTTCTTTTTACCTTTTCATTCCTTTTCTTTTCCCATCTTTTCTTTTTTATATGCATATATGTATTTGTGTAATTATTTATAAACTTTTGACTACTGTTTTAATCTCTTATGATGTTTTAAGATAGAACCCAACTTTTTATTGCATGAATTTGATTTTTTATGTTTAGATTAGTTAGGGATTATTATAGGGTTTTTTTTAATCGACAAGGAATGACAGTGGCCTTTCATTTCATCCCCTGGTTTTAGATTTTAGAGCCTTTTACACTCTTTTTACGGCAGAGTATCATCAGGTAGCAATTGGCCAATAGAGAACCAGCTCCCACTCAATCTCATGTCTCTTTTCTTCATCAAGAAATCAAACCCCTAGGGGAGCAGGGGGAAATCATGCCATCAAAAAAAGGACGGCCAGGGGCTAACAACCGGCAATAAAAAATCAACAATACTGACAGCGACAGGACTAGAACTTTTCTGATTCTAGAGAAACCAATTTCACAAGATAAACATTAAGCAACAATCAAGAAGCAACCTGCAAACCAGATAGCAAGCCTAGAAAATAGAACTTCCCATTTCAATGATACTGAATAAATGAATAGGTTTTGAATCTTATACATGTCAGTCCTTATAAAGCAAAGTACGTAGCATAGAACTAACTGAAGCATCTTGCTTAGACATTTTGAAGGAAGTCCCACGTACGAATGGACTACACTAGAACTTCTTAAGATGGAGATGAATAAAAATACTCAAGAACTTCATCAAAGAAGACAATAACTTTACATAACCAAATTGTTCAGCTCTGCCCACATCTATTTTATAGTAATGTCTACAAACGTCAGGTGAGGTCAGAGCATACCTGTGCAGAATTTGTGATCTATTGAATGATGTGGAAACTTCTAGCCCAAACCAGCACAAAAGCTTGTAAAGAGTGCTAAACATCAACTTCAAGAAGAAAAGAGACAACAGATAAATCAAAAATCATCTTATGATTTCATAGTTGAAACTCAGCTGACCACCAGCATGAAATCCTCAGAAAGCTACTTTGAACAACTTTAGACACTTAGCCTAGCCATGCATCATTAACAATACTCATGTCTTTATGGTCAATGTCATCCAGAACAGAACATCAAAATCATTATGTCAAAGTCCAGACTGTTCCTTTGCTTAACCACCATTGTGTCCATCTAGAGTGCAAATTATACAGGTGCATTTTTAACAATGTCACATCATCCGTAAAAATTGTAGAACAGGAAAATATGTCCTGAGCATAAAATGCCTGGTCACTTACATGTGAAGTTTTTTATGTCTATACAAAACAAACTTGTTATGCTTGTTAATACTAATCCGAAATACATATCAACAAGATATCATGCCACCTAACCCTACTTACAAAACCCAGTCAGGTATTTCAACCTATAATATTCTTTCTCCAGACATGTTTGCAACCACAAGTTTTTCTGCCCATAAATCCTCTTCAGTTTAACCAGACTACAAGTGTACTCTCCCATACAAATTAAGTCACCTCACCTTACAACAAACAGAAGATCTACTTGCACATGTAAGAAACTAGAAGTCAAGGATAAATTTTATATGATCACCTTCTGCATCAATGAGCAGAAATTACAACGTACAGACAACAACTAAAACAGACAAAACTGAAATGCAAGAAAAAATCAAACTAATTTTCATAAGTTGGTACCAATGAAAGATGTGTGGTGCAGTTTGATCTGGTATTTTCCCTTTCCTTCATTTGGTTGATTTCGAATTATTAGATCTCCAGGAACATACTTTACCTGTTAAAGACTTAACAATATACTCCATATAGAGTGCACTATATTATTTTCATATAATATATATATATATATATATAGATATGAAGTTAAATCCTTTCTTACTTTCAGTTGATTATTAATGACAGTGAGAAGAAAATGGACCTGGGGTCTTATTTACATTGAGGCTTGTGGTTGAGCCATTCAGTTGGTATACCATGTGTCAAAGTCAAACTATGGAAAGCAAAAGGAACAGGTGGCAGTGGTAGAGGAGAACCGGAGAAGGCAGAAAACTCAAAAGTAGTCAAAAATGCCAAGGGAGTTCAAAATATATATGTTCAACTGTTTAAACTGAATTTTTTTTTCTGCATCAGAAAAACATGATATGTTGAAGTCAAAAAGTGTGCAAGTAACACATCTGAGAGCAGAATCCAATTGAAATAAAGACCTTGCCTTTTATCATTACCTGCCTCTTCGTATGGAATTGTTGCCAAGAGTAGACAGTGTGGCAGCTGCACAGAGGATGATTGACATGACCAGAACAAAATAAAAGAAACAATGAATTACCACATTGAAACAGAAATAAAAGTTAAAAGTATTTTAACAATATATCATTATATGTCCATAACATTTTTTCAATTGGCCTTTTTATCCTTTCCTTGAAATAGTCAAGCAACTGGTGTTTACATCACACGTCTCAGTTTCAGACCTAACCACGTGAGGTATGATGTAGAGTACAATGATTGCAGTCTACTTCAGGATAGCTATATCTGACACGGTTTTCACCTCTAAACACTTACCAAGCCATATGAAGCTGCTATGTTATACCCAAACAGAGGAAGCTGTCAAGTTGCAACAAAAGAAGTACACAGCAAGCAGAAACATAAACATAAACTATTTAACAAGATAATACATTCATCAGCTAATTATGCCATTCTATTAGAAAGCTAGAATGCTCCTGATCATTTCATTCTGGAAATGGAAATGAGTTTTGAGAAGGAAAATAATCAGGTCCTTCAATTCAAAATATACAAAAGAAAAAGCATTAAAAAGTCATAATTTTTGGGCAACTTGTTGAGCAATAACATTAAAATATGTCAGCAAACTATGTATAACCCCTAGGAAGACAAATAAAAAACACAAGAATTTATGACTTCATGAAAAAGAGACAATTCAAAGATTCAAATGTAAGGCTTGACATACAGAAAACACAGAAACCTCAGATTGAATTTCGTGGCCAGGCAATGCAATGCAATGCAGGAGTTCCCTCTATGCTCATCATATATTAAGAAAATTATACCCTCACTACAAATTTAAAGATATTCTCATAATCAAAACCAATATATAAAGAAAATGTAAGACTGGAGTTCCACATTAAAATTCATTATATAGCAGGCATCATTTGACTTCTAAAGATAAGGACAGCATGAACTGGAAAAGTTCATATATAACTACATTCCTTCGACATCTCTCCTCTCACTATTCATTCTTTATTTTGGAATTTACAATAGCAGCATCAAAGCTAATACCAAGTTTGGGAGGGAGGAAGTGGAGGGAAAAGAAATGATTTGGGAGGAAAGAACTAAAGTTTCTCCGTTAGGGGGTTCCAAAAGTGAAAGGAAAAAGTTTGGATTGATCCAACCACAAAATCGTTTCTCTCCATAATTGGAGAGAGACGGACTTGAAGAGAGCTCTTTCGCAACATCCCAAAGTATACTCATCTTCTTTGATCGAAAGGTTTGGTGATGGGTGGGATGGAGAAATTGTAGGAATATAGTAGCAAAATTGCAGCAAAAGTCATAACAAAATCAATTGCTTTTGGAGCATATCCTAATTGCGATTAGTGGCTAACATTGAAACTGCAATCTTCTTCTTCTATTATGCTGAGAGATTTGCAAACTGTTCTGTTAATTTCTTGCGACTTCTGCTTCCAATAAACTTTGTTTATACTTCTTCATAACTTTTTTGGTTTCTTCAATACATCTTCCTAAATTTGCCGAGGATGGTATTTAGTGGGTTTCTAGAAGTGAATGAGGCCAGAGAGGGAATAGAATTGTAATTTCTTTTCCAATTTATTTCTTATCTTCTTTCCTTCTCTAACTTCCAAATGCAAGATATCTGTCTCTTTTCTTTTCTTTCCCTCCTAAATGAAAATCTAATCCTTTCTCTTCTATTATTTTCTTCCCTAATTTATAATTTCTCTTCTCTTCTTCTCCCTCAAACTGGCAAACAAGGTGTAAAACCTCAAAGATTCTTCACAACTAAATTGGCTACGATCTGCAGAAGTTAATATTAACTATAGATATTGTTGGAAGTGTGTTTCAGCCAAGATGGAAATCTGACAGTATCTGGTTATTTTGTCTACTATTAACAATTTTATATCACAGTTTTATGGGATGATGACGCATATAAAAAGAACCACCACTGAAATAGTGTAGCTTCAAGCACTCAATCTTCTGTAAATGATTTGTATAAGCAGCAAATATTGCCGAGGGAACAATTGAAAGGACTAGTCTAGCTACACGAGAGAGACCCAATAAAGCAAGTCATTACTACAGGGCATTTCCTATTACTGCACTTAACAGTTAGACTATAAGTTTGAGAACTTCAATGTGAGTTACAATCGAAGTCATAAATGGCCTAGAAAGGTATATCCCAAAACTTAAGGAACATAAATCATATTCATCATAAATCATTCCTTGAACCTATTAAAAAAGAACCATTTACCAACTAGGGAATGAAAAACAAAACAGGAAAGAATTAACATAAGTGCAACAGGATAACCAAACAGATGCAGATTATTTGCTCTACCCTTTAATTTAATCATTAGGTCACTGAGCAGTCTCCCCATGAGGGAAAGCAAGACAGTAAACAACAGGTATTCAGACAGCTTAATTGACTGGAGCATTTTACATACAACATAGTGGGTAAAGATGAGGGCAAAGAAAGCAAGAATGTAATTTCCTGAATCTATATAGAAGAACAAAAACAAAGTAATTTTGGAAAACATTTCATTTCTATCCAGCTATATCTGCAGTTGTTCAGTACATTCATCAACTTTCAATATGTATTAGTCAACAATTAAAACAACAAAATTTTAAAGTTATTAGTTCCAATGATATATGCAACCACAATTTTTTCTTTTACTTAGACAGTTACATAGTTTGGAACCAACTCCTGTAACAGCAAACAATTCTCAATTTGCTTATGTGTGCCCGACATTAGCATGTCCATTGTCACATCTTTCAAATCCCATTTGAGTGCAATATTGATAC
The DNA here is from genome assembly GCA_028571225.1 of Parsonsia alboflavescens. Lineage (NCBI taxonomy): Eukaryota > Viridiplantae > Streptophyta > Magnoliopsida > Gentianales > Apocynaceae > Parsonsia > Parsonsia alboflavescens. The sequence goes on from JAOXNR010000339.1 coordinate 5,754, forward strand.
AATTTAGATCACACGCCTAAAAACCAGGCATACCACCTCAGATAGAGTGAAAAATCATTTAATCAGTGAACATCTTGCAATGAGAACTAAATTTTATTGTGAAATAGATGTAGGGAGCAGTAATGTATATGAACTCTCACCTCTCCCCCAAAAACAACAACAAAGAAATAACTAAATATTTTCTTTCACAGAAGAAGATTAATTAAATTCCAGAGACTAAATAAATAGTCATTCTTTAAGATCTTCAACTGTGCCTTAAAGAATTAGAACAAACAACTTTGCTACACAATGTGAGCAGAGAAAACAAACACCAAGGGAGTAAACTTCATATTTAGAAAAATTCAAAATCAAAAATTAAATCCCATAAAGAAGATAATAAATGATTGCTCACTTGCTCCTATTATCAAACAAAATATGCATGGGGCTGACATGTTCTGGATTTCAGAGGGAAGAAAATATCATTAAATTCAACTAACTACTGTTAAACTGTATTGAGATAAACTAATAATGCCTAGTACTCAACTTAATACTGGTGCATTTGAAAGTCAAAACAAACTCCTCATGCCATTCGAATCACTTGATAAAATCTCACAAACACAGAAGACAGAGGAGAAGGATAAGATCTCCTGATGAAGAGTATAACAAGCTGACCCAATAACTGCCTCCATAGCATTTTCCTGCAATGACCTTTACCAATTGTCCAGGTAATAAATAGTCCTGTCAAGCAAAGACTGGAAACTGAAATAAAGATAACAAATAAAATGCAATTTCTTTTGCATAGTGTATTTCCATAGGTATATGAGTAATCAATTCTTGATGATTGCTCAGCATTTCTCACTTATTCTTGCAAATCTCAATGTGAACTGGTTTCTAACATTTTGAGTTGGTATAAGAACAACTATCTCATATATAGAAGAACTCAAGAACATATGTGAAGGCAGTTTAACAGGTTTAGATAAAAATACATAAGAGAGTTGCAAACTAGGAAGAAGTAGCAAGCACATTTGCATAATCATAATACCTAATGCTGTAAATTGAAATGATTAGACACAAATAAGAAACATGATAACAAATGAATTCAAATAGTATAATAATTTGTTTGTCTTTATTCAAGTTTAGTTCGACCTGATAAAGATTGAATCAACCAGAAATATGAAGCAGACGTCCGATCTAAGGGATTCCAAAGTCATCAGGGAGTTGATAGAATTTTAAAGGTGAAACTAAAAGTATAACATATCCTGCTCAAGAAATCTCCTTGAATAACTACGTTTGCTCTTCTCAGCAAATTACATCAAATAATTCATATGTATTTGGAGTTCAAACAAGTAAACTACAAATAATTGACACAGATATTCCCAGTTGGCTGAAAAAATATTCCAAGAAGAAAGCACAAAAAAGAGAGAGAGAGAGAGAGAGAGAGAGAGGAGAAATGCAAGAAACCATGCAGCAGAAAGAAATGTCCAGGATGTAGTGTGCAATAGATATATAAGTAATTCCAAAATTATCTTAAGATTTTTCTATTAGCATTCTTTGTTTCCAGACCTATGCCTATGGAACAACACAAAAGTATTCAGCGTCGCTTCAAACCAGTATCATTATGCAATCCCAGAAGCTGTTCGAGTGATACCAATGACCAGTTGTCATCCACTTGTGCAAATACCTTTTGATTGAGAGAGTCAATTATAATGCTAATGTTACCAAAACCATATATCTGATGACCATCATGCATTCTACCAGGTTTTGGCTTGAAGAGAAGGCCATTATGCTGAGCATGAACTTCAATAACTTCTTTCAAGCTCATTTCAAAACCACTTCCCAATCCTTGCACTTGAGAACCACTACCTCCGGTCCTAGAAGCCCGCTCTTGAGCCTGTGCAGCTGCTTTCTCAAACTGTCTTTGTTCACGGGCCCTTAGATAGCTTATATTCTCTCTCAACCCTGGTTGGACTACTTCCATGCCTTCAACAGCTTGATTCATCATGTCAAGAGCAATATTAAGTCTGTATCGGATATGTTCATTAGCTTGAAGTTCAGGTGGAATAAGATCCTTCCAACCCAGAAACCATTTGGTCACTTCTTCGAAGTTTGGATTGGAGCACAACCAGTGATACAACACCTCCTGCCACTTGTTGAAAAAAACATCCATCAAATGGATCAGGTGATTGATCGGTATAACACTTGCCCAAGGAAGGACCCAGTTAAACTGATCAAGTTTTTGATTTGCTGGGTTAATTTGAAATTCATGCATCACAGACAGCAGCTTTGGAATGATATAGCGAACCATTAGTTTTTCCCAGCTGGCAGCATCAAATACAGTCTTCCATGGTGATAGTATGCAATATGCAGACACATCACTAGGATGCCAGGCATGAAGTACACTTTCCAATCTATCCCGAATTGTCTGATAACAAGTTTCTAATCTCTGTCCCAGTAAAGGCAGCCATGGGTGAACCCAAGAATGAATTGGAATTGTTTCTCTACGGGGATCCCATGAATCCACGGCAGAATAGATCTTTGGCACCACAATGTTGTCCAAGATTGTCTGAAGAACAATAGATGGCAATAATTTTTCCCACGACTCTAGAAACCGAAGCATGGGTTCAGGATCCCTTGCCTGCCAAGTATTAGTGCCTGATATTCTGACAGCAGGAAATACAACTTCCATGACCAGCTGACTATAAGGTGTTGATGTGTTTGAGAAAAGATAATCTTCACCTTCCAATAAATTCTTCCATTGTAATACCACTTCCCGTCCATGTGTTGGATTTTGCAGAGGGTCCCATCCTTGAAATACCCGAATAAGCATAGGTAATGCATAAGCACATGCAATGCCGGATAAGTTACAAAGCTTGTACTCCTCTGCATATTGCCTCTGCAAATCCAAGAATAACTTTGCAAGGGAATCCAATGTCGTTGTCCCCATAGAACTCTGCTCTTCCAGTTGCTCCAATACATTACTTATGTGTTCCATGTTATCAAGCTGCTTCTTTTGCCGAGATACCTCCGTTTTAAGCTTCTCCTTCTCCTTCTGCAGTGTGACCACCGTCTCTCTCTCATTTCTCAAGTCCCAATCTACCTTCTGTATGTCAAGTTCAGCTGAATCTACAATCAATCTGATATTGTGCTGAAGTTCAGGCATAGGAACATCATTCTCCCTTGCTTGCTCTTCAGCATTCAAGTTCTCTAAGTTGGTCAATACTCGCACTTGAGGTCCCCTCATATCAAAAACTTTCTGCACGACTTCAAGACTCTGCTCTTGCTTCTTTGCTAACAACTCTTCAGCAGTTACATAAACTTTATTCTTAATCCGAGCTTGTTTAGACCATGACTTCTCTCTTGGACGAGACTCAGAAGACTGAATGGAATGTGGCAGAGCCTTGTCTTCTGACTCCTGTAATGCTGGTGCCTTGGTTTCTTTGTAATCATTGAAACCCATTCCCATGTTCTTTGGCCGCAACTGGGCCTCAATCGGAGCTACAATACCTTGCTCATTCTTACCAAGCCCACCTCCTTTGTATCCCATTTTCTCCAATAATTTCATTCCAATTCCTTTTGTGTGCTTCTCGAAAGAACCTACATCTCCTGACTCTGGCTCTCTCCTCCTTACTTGGGAAGATCTTTTAGCAAGCATAGACTTCTCCTTTTCTCTTTCTATGCGCAACGACACACCTTCCTTGAGCTTCTTGCCAAAAGCAGTAGGTAAGAAATCATCATCATCATCATCATCACCCCCCTTAACAACCCCATCCTTTTCCAAATTATTCTTAGAAGAAGAAGCTGAAGCAAAACCAAGGCCAGAAGCCATGGGATTATCTTCCTCATCAGCTCTGTCCTCCTTCGCATTCCGGTCAATCTCTTGATTTGGCATTACAGTGCCAGTAGAGACAAAATTAACAGGCTTGGTAAGGTCATTTTTCTTGAAAATATTCTTATCCTTCCTGCGCTTCTTTGAGGACCCTAATCCTTCATAATCCGAATCACTATCCCCGGATGCAAAAACACCATAGAGCACATCATCCTTTGTCTGCACTGGTTTTTCTTTACGCTTCCTATAATAAAATTCTCCCCCTATCCACTGTCCATCTTCATAGTCATTCTCCATTCCAAACCTCTCCATTTCTTGATAGTCATCCATTTTGTTAAACTACCTCAGCTGTCCCAAAAAGAAGAGAAAAAAAATTCAAAAACTCAGCAGGAGCCCCCTAATTTAATCTAATAAGACTCAAACCCGTTTAAGCAGCTAAGTTTACAGCCTCATACAAACTTTCGAACTTGGGAGAGAAGAAACGCTTGAATAGGAAAAACAACAGATGGAATCAATTCTAGAAGTCCAGAATAAAACCCCAATATAGCAAATCGAACAAGAAAGGCAATAAGAATTACCTCTAACTTGATAGATCCCCGGGCAGACTAGGCTGGCGTGGGAATTGCGTCTCGAACAACCATTGATTAAGGAAACAGAAAGATTAATACTGTAGTCGGTCGGTTCGTGATTTACCTACACCTAGAAGGCAGCAAAAGAAGGGTTTAGCTACCCAGGTTTCCCCGGGTACTCAAATGGGGTTTTTATTTTAATTTAAAACACAAGATAGAAAAGGAATTACAATTTGGAAAAATCATAAATAAATAAAAGTACCCCATCCATATCGGTTTCTTGACCCGTATTTCGCTATAGAATTTGGACTAGGAGTTAGGACTACGGCGGCCGGTGGCCTTTAACCGGAGAAGGCAATATTTGCCCCCTAAAATATGTTGCCCAAACCTAGAGATTGTTTTGGGAATACTGACCAAATATTATGATCAATCAACCAATAACGATAATCGGAAGATGCACGATAGATTCACCTTTTTAATTCATTGAAAATGGATTTCACATTACAAATTTAATTAATATTTAATTTTTTTAATAATCTAGATTAATCCTCCCCATCTAAATATATGGGATTCATCTTTCTCTATTACTCATCAATACAACTCTCTTTCTTACCTTATGAAATGTTTAAATAAGCACATCTTTTCTCTCATTTCTCCTTATCATCGCTTATGCACCCCATTTCTCCACCCACTCTAATAGTTCCTCTATCCTGCCTCCCCCCGCCTCCCTCCCTCCTTCCTAATCACACCTCCTTTGGTTTGCTCATTGGAGCCTCAATTGGAAATTGGAAATGTAAATTAAGTTACATTTAAATTGGAAAGTTGTAATATATTTAAAATGGTAATAGCAATCTCCATTCAATATATTGTGAAGATATCCACTTACGTTTTCTACAAATAAATCCTCATGTAATCCATTTCTACAGTGCGTCTCGAAAGTGTCTCGAAATCTTCTATGTGTCTCGAAACATAATCTTTGTATCTCGAAATCCTCAGTCTCGAATTCAGATTGTGTCTCGAAATCCCAAATCCACTGTCTCGAAAGCTTCTTCTCAGATCTCGAAATCTCCTCACTTCGACTGAAATCTCTGCAATCTTACCCTCCTTCCTTCCTCCTCCCAGATAAA
>JAOXNR010000341.1:0-11247 GCA_028571225.1 Parsonsia alboflavescens
AAGACAATCATGGTCATTAGTCACTAGCTTGAATCTCTTGTTGAAGTCTTGGGCAAAATTTCAGATTATGAGTAACCGGGTTTGGATAGATGAATGTTGAAATTCCAGCCATAATTCAAGTGATTCACATAAAAAATTGATCATCGATTCGCATTTGTAGGTCACCCGCAAACCAACGGATTAGCAGAAGTGTCCAACTGAATCATTCTCCTAGGTTTGAAGAAGAGGCTGGATGATACAAAGGGAAAATGGGTGGACGAACTGCACAATGTTCTTTGGTCGCATCGGACAACTCCGAATGCCCGAACCAAAGAATCACCATTCACCTTGTGTTTCGGCGTTGATGCTTTGATTCCGGTGGAAATTGGAAGCTCTTCCCCCCGCATCAATGTATTCAATGCGGAATGGAATGACAGGAAGTTAGCTGAAAACATGAACTTAGTGGAAGAAACACATAGCCCAGTTGCTCTAAAATAGATGGTGTACAAGAAGAAGTTGGAAAGTTATTACAATAAGAAGGTTTCAAAGAAACAACTCAAAGTCGGTGACCTGGTTCTTTGAAAAAATGATGTGAACAGACAAGACACAAACCGGAAGCTGGATCCAACTTAGGAAGGTCCGTATCGGATTGTGAAAGATAACCTGAATGGAAGCTACAAATTGCAGGACATGGAAGGCAATGATGTGGCTAGAACTTGGAATGTAATGAATCTGAAGAAATTTTTTTATATGAGACATTTCATTTTTGTAAAGCCGATACACAATTTCGGATACATCCTGTAACGTTTCGAATTCAACAATCTGCTTTACTTAATGAAATTAAACTTCAGTGCAGAATTGTTACCCGCATTACTTTAATTTCATTTATGCCTTGGAAAACATTACAGAAAATTTCAAGGCTGATACATAAACGTCGGCAAATACTCAAGTTAAAATTCCTCATTTGAACAACGCCAATACCTATTCTAAATAGAAATAATTGGCCAATTCTTAAGTTTAAAGTTCAAACTTACACAGGGCCAATCCACAGTGGCAGAATAGAAAACATAGGCCGATTCTCAAGTATAAAGTTCAAAGAAAAAACTTTAAAGTTTTCGGAGTTGTCACTTTCATTACTTGAATTAATTTCATGAATGCTTCAAGAATCATCAAAAGGAAATTAAAGCTGGAACAAAAGTTTATCGTTCAACACATAACAACAAAGATATTACAAAAGATCCGGTATACAAAAACTAAACTAAGTGGGTGTAGCCTACCATCAAAAAATAAAACCGGATAAAGTTACATTTTTTTGTGTATTTTTTGGAACCGGATTAAGTTGTGATGAACTAACGTTGCTTTTGGAGTCAAAAAGGTAGTTGGATCAAACGCAATCCTAGTGCCTTCGGCAACTTCATCCATATTAGAATCCCGTGTCGGGAATGCGAAGGTGCGGCACATATTAGAAATGTGAAAACCCACCTTCCAAGTTAGAGGATAGTCAAATGGATTTTCTATAATGGCTTCAATATCAACAGATGGTTGGTACGAGATATTTTTCTTTTTTAAGTCATCCATTATCATTTCCAAGCCACCTTTGAGCATGGTGAGGGACAGCCTTGACCACATGTTACGTAACTTTTCATGCTTGAAGAATTCTCGCAATACTTCTAATTCCATTGCAAGGTTTAAATTGCCCACACCATCTTTGAATTGCCTTTTAAATTGCCCACACCATCTTTTCGTTTCAGGAGCCAGCTTGGCCGAAACCTCTTTTTCTTTGAGCTTGAGCTCTGAACCTCTGTACTCTTCGGCGATAACATATCCATTAGAGTCTTTATTTATTCCTATGCTTTAGCTGCTTTGGGTTTAGCAGCCGCAACCTTGACATTTGCATCTTTTACCCTTACGTCTAATGCGTCGCATTGGACTTCTAGTTCTTCAATTCGGGGAAATAATTCAAAGTTGAATGCCGCGGACTGAAAAACAAACAAAAGATCAGGAACAAAAGAAAATTGTGAAATGTCTGAGAGGAGAAAATTCGTTAAAAAGAGCAATGGTAGATACCTGAAAACTACGAAGTATGGCATTCAACTTCAAGTCTTCTATCGGCAAGGAGAGTACATTATCTTGTTCCTTAGGGGGCAACAAGTTTTGGAAGACCTCAAAGGCCTTCATGTCGCTGAACATCTTGTTGTTCTCTCGGATGTCTAGTTTGGAACATATATCAGCCCTTTCTCGTCAGTCATAGGCTTAAGTACCTTAACATCAACCGAATTTCCCTGGACACCTTTCTACTTTTTTAACCTGTCCTCTTCAAGGTGATCCCATTTCCGTTTAAGTGTAGGATCACCTGCTGAAGGAATTACCAAGTCTTTGGCTCTAGGAGTTTCAGGCAAGCCTTTTTTCTGCATTGGCTTCTGCGGCTACAACCTTTTCTCAAATGCAAATGACTTGGCTGGGGCCTTCTTTAGGAGTGCAGATTTTGATTCACTAGTTCGACTCCCCCCAGCTTTGGACAAAGTTTCCTTCACCATATCATTTTTATTGGTCGGATCATCCTTTTCTGCAAATTGACTAGGAATGTAAAACAAACTAGTCATATTCGTAACAAAGCTATACAATTTGTTAGCGGGAACTTTGGTGACTATCTCGTAAACTTACCCGAAATGGCTTTATTCGGCTTATTAAACTTCATCATAGACACTCCTAAACTCTTGGTGAAGGATGTTCCTACAATCAAACAAAATAGATCTGATACGAGTTACACATGAAAAAACAATAATACAAGAGTATAATGAGAACACATATTCAAGGACATTATATTAAAATAGACTTGATTAATAATTTTGCCGAATCTCAGCGGGTCCGTGCTCCAGTGTTCGCCCACCTTCGCCTCAAAGCTGAATTGGGCAATCTTGCTCAATTCGGTATCATAGCTATTTGGTTGGCTAGGCCAACTGTTATTTATAGACTTAAGATTATTCCAAGGGAAAGATAACTCCCCCAAACTAGAATGTCTAACAAAGAAATACTCATTTTTCCACTTGTTAAACAAGCGAGGACATTCTACTAGTTCAAGCTCCTCTCCGTCGAGCTGTAAAAAAAAACCTTGTTTCAGGAGTTTTCTATTTTTGGCCGATAATAAAGAAGGCCCTCCACAATTCTAGACTAATAGTTGCACCACAAAACCTGCTGAACAAATTAGGGCAACGGTGTACCAAACAAAATTGGGACTCAGTTGGCCTAATTGAATCCTAAAAATTTTTGAAATGTCCAAGAACAAAGGGTGAAATGGAAATCGCAACCTTGCTCTAAACTGTGCACCGAAGCACGTAACATAATACGGAGGAGGTAGATGAATCCTATCATCCTCCCCCAACACGTCAATCTCAAATTCGACGAGAATGCTATACTCCTACCTAAACAACTCTAAGTTACTAAAGTTACTTACCGCTTCTTGATACTGAGGCTTTATTGGGTGCTCCCCCTCATCACAGCCTAATATTGAATTATCAGGATGTGAGCCTACTTGCACCTGGATTGGACTACAATACTTATTGGCTAATTCATTACCACTCTCATCACACCATGGGAAGTCAATGCTTATATCTCCTACCCCATACTGAATCACCCGAGTTTGATCCCCAAAAGTGGACACATTGCTAAACTCTCCAATTCTAATAACCTTATTAGATGTGTAAGTCGCATCATCAGAAACGTGCACCCTAGGTTCAACCCTATATTGCTTAATAAGTGCGGAAGATCTAACCTCTCCTCCGAAACCTAACATTCCGATATAGTCTGCTATTCAAACATTGCCACAACAAGTATACAAAAGAAAGGATCAAAGTACCTACAACCGTTGAAATAAATTTGATGAAGAACACGTAACCTAGAAATTGACACCTAAATACATAAAAAGGCGGATTTAGGTCAGCTGCACAAATCCCAAATCAACAAATGAAAACAAAATCACAAAAAACTCACACCAAAAGAGTGATTTAGGAATTCTACACTACTGTCATTACATAAAACAATACAAAGAAAAAATGAAGGACAAGATTTTGAGCTTTGACAAATGTAGAGAGGATATAAATTCAATTTTAACAAAGAGTCAAAATCCCTCTTTTTTTTCCCTTTCAAACCCATTGTCTTATCCTCCCATTTTCAATATCTTCCTTTTCTGAAATTGAAAACAGGCACCTTTTTCTGGATGTGAGTTCCAAGGCAATCTTAGCCACACATGTAGATTTGACAATTGAACCCATTGTGGATTTGACAACAGAACCCATTGACAACCAATAGTGACCACTATCAAATCACATCATCATTCCCATAGTCAACGGATAAATAAGACCGAATCACACGTTCGAATTTAACACATTTGAACCAAATAAGACCGAATCACACATTTGGCTAACATGTTCGGATTTAACACATCTGAACCAAATAAGATAGAATCACATGTTCGGCTAACATGTTCGGATTTAACACATCTGAACCAAATAAGATAGAATCACACATTCGGCTAGCATGTGTTCGGATTTAACACATCTGAGCCACATTTGTCCTCATTTCATACATTCTGTATAAAGATGGACGAAACATAGATGTGGCAGCAAAGGCTATACCTTTCGACCATACATCCATCTTCTTGATGCCTGAATAAAGGATTCGATCATCAGTTTATCCTTCAGATGGATAAACTACAGAAGTGGCCGCAGAGGCGATACCTTTCGGTCATTCATCCATCTTCTCAATGGCTGAATCATGGATTCGGTCATCAATTCATCCTTTAGATGGATGAAGTACAGAAGTGGCCTCAAAGGCGAGACCTTTTGGCCATACATCCATTAGTCCTTTTTGACGGGACATACGTCATATCGATAAGAGTTCTCGATACTCGTTTTTCGAAAGGGCATATGCCGTATCGACAAAAATTCACGACTCCTTTTTTCGAACAACACTCTTTTTTGAAACGGCATATGGTGTATACCATAGATCAAGGTCAATACGTTGACCACATTTTTTTACCATGATAACTTGGTAATTAATCACAAATCAAATACTAAGGTTAATCTATGTACTAAGAGCTTTAATTTGATATATTACACATGCTAAAAGGATTAATAACAAGAGAAAAATCTCATCCTAAAGACAACTTAATCGAACAACACAATGCTGATATTGTTCATCAGTTTAAGACTATTCATCATACATCCCACATCAAACTTTCAATGACTATCTCCATAGTCAAAACGCTATATAATAAGGTAACAATCTACTACCAAAGGTACATGACTTTTACATTCCAAACTTTACAATTCTCATTTTGGCATTGCAAAGCAAGTTTCTAACTTTAGCATCAGAGGAGGTTCAGGATCCACCAGCAACTCTGACCATTTCTATTGTGCAGATACCGAACCGAACTTCACCTGCATCAAACATGTCTGAACCGAAGGTAACTGAACTAAACAATCATTCAAGCAACATCACTATCTGTGACTTTACTTCCTAGCACTTGAACAAAATGCTTCCAAACTGGCTTTGCAGTGACATTATTAGCAATAAGTTGACAGAAAACCCAAGCTTTTTCTACTCTTATGGATAAATAGTTAAACCTGAAGTAATTTCCTTGTAAATAATGACCATACTTATGAACTGATACTTCTAACTTAGGGCTTGAGTAGATGAATAATAGAGGATAATTCCAACCATCTTGTATTTGATTGCTTTCAAATGTATTTGTCTTGTAGAGAAGATTATAAGAGTTTGTATTGTAGAATTAGTTGTCTTTTTCTCATTGATGTACGAACTATTTATAATACAAGGGAGTTATACAATTTACAATACTAGCAAGCTAATATATATTTTTATACAACATCTATGTTACATACAAAAGATGAAGATAAAGATAAATTCAAATATGACACAAGATAAACATAATATTATCTGAGTCTTCATTAAAGATGGTACTACAAAAATTCCCTCAATGACCTTGATTCGCTCTTGAGTTAAAATGCACCTTGGTGTTGGATCATTCCATTTGCCATTTGCTACATGCCCATACATCACAAACTTTAATATGAAGATTTCACACCTGAGATTGTAAACTAAGTCTCCCTTCTCCAGTCCTCCAATCCTTGAACAAAAAGGATGTATTCCTAGTCTCCAAAAGAACACCAATATAACTGTCAGCATCACGAGTCATGGAGCAGATACGTTTATAAAATTGGAGAGCCCCTTGGAACACAGGTTCACATTTAGAGTAACTATACTTAAAGTTCAAAAGTGAGTTACCTAATTGAAACCTCCGCCATAGCTTGTAAGAATATGCTTGGCAAAGAATATTTAACTTGTGCAGAACTACCTGGCCTAAATTCTAAGAGTTACTAACCTTTTCCCATGAACACCAATGCCAACTAACTCCAAGCTCTAAAGTACCCTCCAAAAAAAACTATTAAAATTCCTCTCCAATGACTATCGAACGACAATCGGAGGTCTCAAAATCACCACCTGATATGTGACCAATGCTATGAGGATTGAATGTGACAACACATCACTCCCTCTATGAGTTAAATGATTTTGCTGCCCGCCATATATTATGCCCACTATTTGAGAAACTAGAGGCTGAAAATAAAGAGATTTTGATAGAATCTTTGGCTTGCAATTAATGAATTAAGTTGTAATTAATAAGTTGAGTATAGAAATTTAATGTAAATAAATGAACACCAAGATTTAACGAGGTTCACCCCATCGGAATAAATCCAATCTTAGGCTGCGTCCCCAAAGCAAAGCCAAGCTGCAAAATTCATTAAGATAAGAACATTACAAAAGTGTAGCATAGAACAATAGAATCCCTTTAGTCTACCACTACCCTATTCTAAGTTTTATCTTACCAACTCAGAACAAGAATCCCTCTTGTTTATATTGTAGCATCTTCTAAAATCCCTCCGAAGATGACGAAACTTCTCCCGAAGCCGAACTCTCCCTGAGTTCTGGAACTCTTCCACAAGAACTATTGTGACACTCCCGTGACATGCCTGTGACAGTCTGCAATAGTGAAGAAGATGTACTCCTCTCGAGTTCCACTACCAATTAATATTCTCCCGAATACTTATAAGAATTTTCAGCAAGCACTTCTCTACGTGATTCGATCATCATAAATCTTTTTACTCAAAGATAGTAATATAGAAAGATATACTATATATCCCTTTCTAAAGGATAATCACAATATATAAATGAATATTCAATTTAGATAATTATGAAGATACCAATTCAAAACAGGCAACCAAGAAATCTTCATAAATCTTAATCTAGTGATTTGATCAACCTATAAACATTATATTTTCAAAAATACAATATTCAAAAACCAACGTAATAGCCAACACAAATATCTAACAAACTCCCCCTTTGGCATTATTTTGGCAAAATACGACCACCAAGGTTTTTTAATTAATAACCTGTTGAACCAATATCAGAAATTAGAATACCAGAAGTGTATGAACAGTAAATATAACCATATAACCAGAAATACTATCATCCAATAACTGAAGAAAAAATAAATGTAGCAAATCAAATCAAAAGCGGCAATATCGAAAAGTAATATTAGCAATATCCAAAAGCGATATCCAGAAGCAATGCAACAAAAGAAAGACTGATAACAAAAACCATCTCCATTCTCCCTCCTGTTGGCCAAGATAATTGCCAAATATCAGGCATCAGAATCAGAAGTGGAATCATCAGTTGGAGCAGTGACAATCGTAGCAACAGCCTGTTCTAATGTAGAGACCGCCTAATGAAAACTGAGTATGGACTGTTGAATTTGAAGGAGACCAGTAGCTAAAGGGGCAAGAGCTTTGTGCAGTTGCACAAGCCCAGTTCGAGACAATCCAATGGAGGAGGCAGGCATAGAAGGAGTAGATGATCTCATATCATTAATTCTCTTTCCTTTGAACAACTTTGAAGAAACTTTGATCAATTTGGATCGTTAAATAGGATCACCATTGGCTGAATCTCGATCATCATGTTGCTTTAAAAGAACTGTGGTGATAAGAACTGGAAATGACAAACATTCATAGGACTTATCCCATTGCTGATACCCACAAATAAGATCATATATGTGCTGACCCAAATCAAAATCAGAACTAGTCCCAATAGAATATAGAAGGCGTGCATGTTCAGCAAAAACTATAGAATAGTGAGTACATGGAAACCAATTAGACTTTGAAATTTGATGAAGAATAGAGTATTTTGTAGACAGAGCAGAGGTTTTAATTACATTTTCATGTGGCCATTGTTGAATAGGACCTCCAATCAATTCAGAGGCAACATAAATGAAATTCAAAGTGACAGATTCTTTAATCCCTGAGGATGTAGCAGGACTGGTCAAACCCAAGTACTCTCTAATCAAGTTGACAAAAACAATCAAACATATGACCCCGCACATAAAACTTTTGAAACATGGGACTATCGACATTCTGAATTTCATACAGGTTTACATAGAAATCCTAAACCAAACCATCAATGTAAAAGGACAATTTCGAAATAAAGGGCATATAACCTTTTTGATTTAAGAAGTCCAATACTCCTACTTTTTCATGATTTGCAATGTCAATGTTACATTCCCCAATGATTTTTCGAGACACTATTGTATTCCAGTGGTTAACATAATTGTCATTCAAGAATTTTTTATTGAGAGGTTTGATAAAATGTACCCGTGGGACAGGAATCCTTAGATGCAGTGATGTTGTCTTCTTCAGATGAGTCAAAATCTTCTAAATCTACAGGTTGAGCCGATGAAGTGGTAACATGTTTGGAAGAGCTAAACCTTTGACGGAGTTGATATTTCCTTGAACCAACATCTCCCCGTTTCCATTTGTTCGTGGATTTTTTAGGACCCTTAGCGGGTGTAGACAACGGTTTGGGATCTGTAGGACCGATGGTTGTGGAAGACGGCTGACTGCATTCAGCGGCAATGGTCTTCAGAACTTCTTGTAGACGTGGATCTTGAAGGAATCTAGCGATGTCACCAGAACCACCAGTTGGAGTTACGATTTCTGGTGTTGTTTTCACTGTTGGAGGTGGTGTTGAGCTGGATGATAAAGGAGAAATAGTGTCGCTACCTTTTTTTTTCACAGCAACATGCTTTACCCGCGACATGATGGAATCAAAGGTGAGATTCTACACAACCGAGTGATTATTGACAGAAGGACAAAGTGTAGTCGGCGAGAAGAAGCCGGAGAGAAGAAACTTGAAAACCCTCCTTTGATAATCACAAAGCTGAGAGAAGAGCTTCGGGATAAGTGCACTTAATATCTGTGACTTAAAGATATATTTATTTAGAGAATAAAATTCTTAATGCAAATAGATAGAAAGGCAAATTTTGGTAAAAAACGGAGACTAATAGACTTTGAGCTTGAATCAAGGTATTTGAACTGCCTTGGACATAATACTAACCAATAGAATTTAAACAGAATATCACCCGGTAAACTTTAGAGGGAAAAATAAATATACTTTATTTATTATTATTTTCTTAAAAAAATTTAAAAAATAAGTACGACAATCTCCTTTAAGAAGAGAAGTTCAGCTAGATTATCTTGATAAGATCAAATTTCCTACTCATGTTAAAGATGTTTTCAAACTTAAATTAAGAATATGTAGAGAGAAAATAAATTATCAATGTACCAGAATTTTTGTGAAGGTGTGTGTACATGACAGAAATCAGCAAGATCCTTCAATCTGAAATAGTTTTCACACACCCACTGTTGTAGCTCCTTTCAAGATTGTTTATGCTTAGTTTATTGCATACAGAAGTGGTGGCAACTTTTTTCTCAGAAATTATATAATTTAACCCGAACTAACATTCCCTTGTTCCTCCTTGGCGGTAACTCTTTTCTCAGAAAATATATAGTTTAACCTGAACTAACATTCCCTTGTTCCTCCTTGGCATCTACTCTGATATAGTTTTCGCACTTCCACTAAGATAGTGAAGGTAACTCTTTTCTCAGAGAAATAAGTGATTTTCTATCGAAATCATGTGACGTTCCCTTGTTCCTCGGCATTTTTTTTATGGAACTTGAAGAAATAAATCATGTCTGTGTAAGAGGAGCAAAATTCAAGTTTTATGAAAGATATTTTGACAATCTGCCTATATGCAAAATTTAAGAATGAAAAATCTTTAATAATGATGAAGAAAAAGAAATCGAAACAATATAATGCTCCTAAACCATTATGCTATAAGGCAACTGTCATACTAGTGTTATTCATACATCAATAAACCAGACTCCTAAAGCTTTCCTTAATGATTAAAATGTTTTAGCATCTATAGGTTTAGTAAAAATGTTAGCCAGTTGTTTTTCCATTAATACATGCTTAATGACAACAGTCTTAGTTTCTATCAATTCTCTAATGAAGTGATGTTATATGTCGATGTGTTTAGTTCGAGTGTGTTGAACATGATTCCTAGATATATCACTGGCACTCTTATTATCACAAAACACAATAAACATATCTTGTACAATACCGTAATCTTTTAGCATTTGTTGCATCCACAATAGTTGCGTACAACAACTTCTAGCTGCAATGTATTCAGCTTCAACTGTTGATAATGAGATTGAGTTCTGCTTCCTGCTGTACTAAGAAACCAAATTGTTTCCAAGGTAGAAACATCCTCCAAAAGTGCTCTTACGATCATCCAAGTTTCCTGCCCAGTCTATGTCACTGACACCTGCCAAAAACGCTGTAGTGTCAGTTGTATACTAGATGCCATAATTTAATGTGGTATTAACCTATTGAATGATTCTTTTGACTGCTATCAAATGTGATTCTTTGGGATTTGCTTGATATCTGGCATATATTCCAACACTAAGACATAGGTTTGGTCTACTTGCTGTAAGATATAACAAGCTCCCAATCATGCTTCGATAGAGACTTGAATCCACAACTGTTCCTATATTGTCTTTAGACAGTTTCAGATTAGTACAGATTGGTGTTCTAAATTTTTTGCCTTTTCGAGACCAAATTTTTTAACCAACGTTCTTGCATATTTGCTTTGTGAGATGTATATCCCATCTGGAAATTGTTTAACTTGCAACCCCAGAAAATATGTTAATTCACTAACCATACTCATTTCAAATTCTTGTGTCATTTGTTTGGCAAAGGCATCTGTGTGTTGGACAAAAGTAGAACCAAACACAATATCGTCAACATAGATTTGAGCAATTAAAATATCATCGGAAAATCATTTTACAAACAAAGTTTTAT
>JAOXNR010000342.1:0-11245 GCA_028571225.1 Parsonsia alboflavescens
GAGCGTTTATCAACCAAATATTCCTACAAACAAAAATCAAACATAGGGAAGTAAAATATATCTAAAATAACATAATTGAACTAAGTTACATAAGATAATGGCATAAAAAGACCATGAAACTAAGCATAATTATGTGTAAATCATTCCACCACTAAAAATTTATTGCAATATTTACAGTTTGCCATTCTAGCATTTCCATCAACATCAATAGCATGTTCCCACCCAATATCAGCATGATTCCCACCAGAATTTGTTCTCTTTGGTGGCATTTCAATGAATTTTGAATCAAGGTTGTTATTTGCTAACACTTAACACATTAAAATCCATTTACATTTATAGAACAAATTCACTCATTCACATAATATGAACTTATAGCATTATGCAAAGGAAAAAAGTAAATTCATATATAGCAACGCATCATACATGATCATAATTCATGCAATATTTAAAATCACAAGCCAGATTGCCAGACATTGCAGAATGCTAAGAATAATCCCACACTCCAGTCTCCACCACTCCACTGTCCACTCCACATTCACACAATATCCAAGATTCCAAATTAACATATAATGCATACATTGTAGAGAATATTCAAGCTAGATTTGTCAAATTAATATTAAAGAGTTAATATTAATTTTTATTGCCAATAAATAATGAACTTAGAAAGTTACATACAATAGAATCAAAACTCACAATGATATTGGGCTTTTTGCCTTGTTTGTAAAAGAGTACTTGTATACTCTGAAGTTCAAAATTAAGTGACTAGGCTATAAGCTTGGATGAATTGATTCATTAGTTAGTTAATTAATTAATTCTTAAAAGATTAGTTTTTGGCATTTTCCTAAACGGAATAAGAAAAAACCCAACTAATGGGCTTCGCCCATTAGGACTAGGTCTTGAATGTTTATTTATAAACCTTTATGAAAAATTGTAACCATAACTTAATATACAGAAACAATTGTTGTCGTTTCTCTGTGTGTAGGGACACATATGAAGTCGTTGTTTGCTGGATTCTTGTGGACAATCTAGAGGCTCAATAATTTGGGAACTAATTAAATAGTAGTTCTATCAATCAAAAAAGGTATTTATTATATCTGAATTTTTAGATATAGGAAACAATTACAAATACGGTGAGTAATATGATAGTAATTTAATTTTGATTTCATTGTGCTTTCGAGATTTTTCATTGCCATGATTGTCAAATTGGGACACCTTTTCTCAAAGACTCCAATGGATCAAAACTAGTTAAAAGAAAAGATAAGGAAAAGAGATTAATGACAAAAGGGGATCTTGTGAGATTTTTAAAACATTCTTCTCTAGAAGATCATTGCATTTAGTTTGAAAAAAAAGGGGCTTGGTAAATTTAATATATATTTTTATTTAATTTTTTATATTCTCAAATGATTTAAAGATAACATTTTTTTCCTTTTCACCATTTTCGATGAAAGTCTATTAGGTCGAATTCCTTTTGAAACATCTTTCCACTCCAGTCTTACCCCACTATGCTCCAATGGGTTTCTTGAAGGGTACTGAATTTACATGATTGTTTAATAACTAGGAAAATTTTTTCAACTCAGACAATGAAATTACAACCTAATAAAGAACTAATAGGTAAATAGGTCAGAATTCCTTACAATATAAGGGTATCTTTACTATGATTCTAGATGCAAAGGGGTTGGTCTAATATCCATTATAAATAATTCAACTATAGGCAGCAAAATGAAAGTCCATTGATTGCTATGAACTAATCCTTTTTAGATGTGCTATGAAAGTGGACATATAGATCGTCTATGGGTTCCTCGATTCCTTTTCAAAATTTGTAAGAAAGACATTATCATACTTACGTGAGTTAAAGCTCAATTAATAATCCTTGACATACAAGCGATTAATACAAAATCTTTTTTTAAAAAATGTGAGGAAAATAAGAACTCGAAAACAGCTTATCAAACAAGTTTGGACAAATCCAAAAATTTCCATGTTAGGATAATTCAAGTAATTTCCTTTATAAAACGATTTCTAGGCAATTTAAGCATCAAGGGACAAGTACCATCCTTATCGCTCTAGTTGCATGTAAATGACTTTTCTACTGAACACTAAAACATGACAAAATTCAAATATTCCTCGGTCAATGAATCCAGTATCATGTTAAACCTCCTAACATGACTTTATGAGTTCACTTTTTCTGATTTAGCAGAGTCCCTCCCTAAGGTCCATTAGCCCAATTCTTTCTCGTCCCTTTCTAGTGCTCAGTGCTAAGCCTTTGGCTAGAATACAAGTTCCAGTAACCAGGTTATTTCAAGTTTGTGTGTTTGAAATCTCAAATTCAAGATCACATCACGAATCAATCGGGGTGGATGATTGCCCTTGGGATTGATCTGATGCCAAAGTCAGTAAGAATTTTGTGAGAGAGAAAAAAAATGTCTTAGTGTCAAAATCGATCTTCTATAGAATAGATTACTTTTTAAGTTTCTGTCATTTTGTTTAGTTTACCTTCCTCCAGTGGAATCAGTTGTTTTCCTCTTTCATGACTCCTCTTGTTGTGAGGAAATAATCTAGTTACTTGAACTTGTATTCTGGTAAAGTATTGGGTTAATGGACCCTGGGGAGGGACTTTGCTAAATAATGAAAAGTGAACTTATAAAGGCATGTTTGGAGGATTAACATGATGCAAGGTTCACTAAGTGACCCTAATGGTACTTGGGGAATACTTGCATTTTGTCTTGTTTCGTTGTATGGTAGAAAAGTCATATACATGCAGCTTGAGTGATAAGGATGATACTTGTCCCTTGATGCTTTAATTGTCTAAAAATCATTTTATGAAGGAAATTACTTGAATTATACTGATATGGATGCCTTCAAGTGATGATCTCTCATGTGATGGCACATAAAAGTTTTTGCCCTATGCAATGAGGGCCATGTACATAGACTTGTTTTTCAAATACAAGTATGTTGCTGCAAGGGTTATGAAGGCAATGATGGCATTGATACAAAAAAATGAAGAACAACTTGATTCCATGATTAGAGAATTTAAGCTTAAAGATGACGGCCAAGTTGAAAAGCTGTGGAATCTAATCAGGATTGAAGACTTGTACGAGGATTTAGAAGACTTGAATACATGTTGAAAAGTGCCTAAAAGTGTCTAAGAAGTGTACAACTTGAAGCCATTCAAAAAAGCAAGCATAGAAGGAAGAAAATAGAGCTAAGCAATAGCAATTCGATGCATAATCAAATTGTGCAGCATTGACCGGCCAAGACAGAAGGTGTCAGTGTCCAACGCCGGACACCCCTTGTCCAGCCCGATATTGTTTGATTTTTCTCGTGTTTTCTTTATTTATTTTTGTTATTTAGCCTTTGTATTAAATTGTAATCATGACTTTAAACCGTATACAGAAATTATTAGGTTAATTTAAAGCTTTGGGACCATAAATAATCTCTCATTCGTAAACACATATAACACTTTTATCAATATGACAAACAACTTCTCTTTTTGAGTGAATCCAATTAAGATCAAACTTGATCTTTTGTGAGTATTTTCATGAAACTCTTCTAGGGTCGATGATTAACTACCATAGAGATTTCAATTACTTTGGCTAGGGTGTTGAATTGTCTACAAAATCAAGACATTGCTTGATGTTTGAAATACAATATAGGTCAAGGTAATTTGTTTGAACCTTCTATGATGAATCTTGGGAAACGTTCAAGTTGATGTGTTTAAGAACTCAAAATCTAGATGGCATTAGAGGCTAGGTTTATCACCATGAGATTTGTCTATCTTTATTTGCTTTCTTTATGTTAAGTGTTTTTACAAGAATATTTGTTTTTGTTGAAACTTCATGATCTTATATATGTTTTTGTGATTTTCTTCCTCTATATCTTTCTTATTTATCTTCTTGTGATCCTAATGTTTGTGAGAATTGAGTCTAAGGCCGAAATCAAGGGAAATACTATTTGTTGAGTGATTGTTCTTCTAGCTCTACAAAAAAAACAAACAAAAAAAAAGGAGTTCTTGGTGAGAAAAATCGAACATTACCAAAGAGAAAAAAAGAATGCAAAAGGTGCGAAAAAATTGGATTTTTATTGTGAGATTCATTGTTGATTCAATTGAAAATTGTTATGTTGAACTTGAATTAATGATCCATTATGTTTGATTTGCCTATTATCTTTTCTGAATTTGAGATTAAGGGA
Organism: Parsonsia alboflavescens; assembly: GCA_028571225.1. Taxonomy (NCBI): domain Eukaryota; kingdom Viridiplantae; phylum Streptophyta; class Magnoliopsida; order Gentianales; family Apocynaceae; genus Parsonsia; species Parsonsia alboflavescens. The sequence goes on from JAOXNR010000342.1 coordinate 4,186, forward strand.
ATTGAGTTTGTTGAATTCATTGAAAAATTGATTCTCATATTCATTAACCTCAATGTGTTTGATAAAATGCTTCTTCAAAATTTTCTTTGAACTCCAAGTGTTTGATTAATTGTTTTCATTGGACATTGACTTTATCCTTCGTACTCTATCTCTTTGGTTGTTGATTGTTGATCATTCATTGACTAATTGATTGAGTTGTGTGGATTATTTGGCATTTGTGCTTGAAGTTGTTTCCATTGCCCAATTGAGTTGGTTAAGAATTTGAAGAAGAGTTAGAGAGGTAAAGGGCATACGAGGGTGAGTTCAATAGAGTGAAAAAAATGCCACATTATTATGTGTAGACACGAGGGCAAGTGAGGATCAATACTCTTGTGGGATTTTTTTTTGTTTTCTTATTGAAAGTAAATCATGACAAGAGGAGCATTTTCGTCATCTCAAGCATCACATGTTGGTGGTAATTACTTGAATACTTGTATAGCTACTCTTCGAGAGAAAATGGATAAAATAAATATGAATTTTGAGATGAATGAATAAAAGGGCTGAATATTTTGAAAGAAGGGTAGATGAACACCAATCTAATCCTCCTAAAAGTTGAGTACATCAAGAGGATGGGAAGGTGAATATCAACAGAGTTCTTCTAGAGAGTATGTGCCACATGGAGGAGTTGGTAGGAGGAAGATTCAAGGGAACCAACTAAGAAGGAGACATAAGCATATGTAGGATGATGATGACTCTCATGACTCCGACGTTGATGCGGGGGCAAGGAGGGATAGGTTCATATCTACTAATCAAGGTTTCCTGAGTGTTGGGGACTACTTCAAACAAATGGAGATAGCCAAGAAGGGAACTAACATTAAAATTATAAAGAGGTTACAATGGTTATATTTCTCAAAGGGTTGAGAAAGGAGATTAAAGAAAGAGTTAAACCACAACTTTTTGATGATCCTGAGGAAATGGTACACATGGCCATAGAAGTGGAAAGATTTTTGAAGAATAGGAAGTCATCATATGGAAGATCTTATGAAAGCTCAAGTGTATGGTCAAAAGAAGAGGAACTTAAGCCAAATGTGCAAGAGGCGAAGGTGAATCATGGAGATATGAGTGAGACACCACAATCCTCTAGTAATGCAGCCCTCAAATGCTTCATGTTCAATGACTATGGACATGTTACTTCTTATCGTCCAACATGGGGGAGAATGAAGAAATAGGAGAAGATACTTCAATCAAAAACGAAGGGAAAGGTGAAGTGAAGTCTCAAGAATGTGTTGTTGCAAAAGACCAAGTCCAAGAGAGCCCAAGTGAAGTAAATGTAGAAAATGAACATGTGACACTTGTTGAAAAGTCAGCTCAACATGTGCAAGAGACACATGATGAAGAGGAAATGAAAGAAATGATGGAAGAGTTCTATGCAAAGAAGGAAGAGACTCCAATGGTGAAAAAAAGAATAGTGTGAGAGAGAAAAAGATCTTGAGAGATGAGAAAATGAGACAAAAAAAATGAGGAAAAAGAAAAGTGTGAAATTGAGAGAAAAGAAATGAGTGAAGAAAAAGAGAGTTCATATGAAAAGGAAAGAGAGAATAAGAGTGATTTCATGATGAACAATTTTTTATTCCCATTTCTAAAATTGATCATTCTTTTTCTAGTGTTCTTCTGCCTAAATTTGAAGGAATAAACAAGACGGGGGAAGGCAAGGACAATATGGAGATGAATGCTACGATAAAGTCTATCTACTCTTCTCTTAATCTTATTCCTTTAAAGGATACTAGAGTGGCCATTCAACTTGCTGATAGATCTTGTGCATATAGGAATTGTTGAAGATGTTTTGGTGAAAGTTAACAATTTAGTTTTCCCTATAGATTTTTATGTCCTAAAGATGGATGGAGGTAATAAATTCTCTTCTACTCATTCTCCCATTCTTTTAGGAAGACCATTTTTTAAAACTACAAGAACCAAGAAAGATGTGCATGATGGAACTTTATTTGCAGAATTTGATGGTGAAAAAATCTCTTTCACTATATTTGCCATGAAATACCAATCTGATGAATACTTTGTCTATGATAGATATTATAGATTCTTCGGTTGATGAGATGCATGTTTTAACTGGTTATGAATTGATGCATGCCATTCTTATGCTTAGCATTGATAAGGAAAAATTGGATGCATTATCTATGTATGTGGGCCAAGACATGATTGACACTGTGAAAACGTTGTCTGCATATGTTATTTCTGACCTTAGCTTGAATTGCCTAGCTTTGAAGATAAGATGAACCCCTCTATTGAATGCCCCTCTTCACTTGAATTAAAGCCCTTACCATCACATCTTAAATATGCTTATTTGGGTAAAGGAGATTCATTGCTTGTTATAATTGCTAAAACTTTGACTAATGATCAAGAAGGAAAATTAGTAACTGTTCTGAGGAATAATGTAATTGCAATGGGTTGGACGTTGGCTGATATAGAAGGAATTAGTCCATTTACATGTGTGCATCACAGTTTTTTAGAAGATAAGGCTAAACCTTGTAGGGACACATAGAGAAGGCTAAATCCACCAATGTTAGAGGTTGTCAGGAAAGAGATATTGAAGCTTCTTGAAGCAGGTATCATTTATCTAATGACTGATTCTCAATGGGTAAATCCTGTGCATGTATTTCCTAAGAAATTTGAAATAATTGTTATTGAGAATGTTGAAGGAGATAACGTACCAACTAAGGTATCAAATGGATGGTGTGTTCGTATTGATTACATGAAATTGAATGGATCCGTTAGGAAGGATGACTTTCTCCTTCCCTTGATTGATCAAATGTTAGAATGTCTAGTTAGTCGATCTCATTATTATTTCTTGATTGTTTTTCTGGATATCGTCATATTGAAATTACTTCTAAAGATGAAGCTAAAATCACATTTACATGTCAATTTGGAACATTTTCATATAGAAAGATGCCTTTTGGATTATGCAATGCCCCTACTACTTTTTAAGGATGCATGATGTCTAGATTCATTGATTGTGTAACTAATATCATTGAGGTTATCATGGAAGATTTTATTGTCTATGGAGATACTTTTGATGCATGTTTAGGGAATTGAGATCTTGTTCTTAAAAGATGTGTTGAATCTAAAATTGCGTTAAATTTTGAGAAGTGTTACTTTATGGTGGAGCAAGGCATTGTTTTAGGGCATGTGGTTTCATCAAAAGGGCTTGAAGTTGATCAAGCAAAGGTAGATGTAATCAAATCTCTTCCTTATCCTTTTGGTTAAAAGACATAAGAGACTTTTTAGCCCATGCTAGTTTTTATAGAAAGTTTATAAAGGATTTTTAAAAAACAGTTCATTCTTTGTGTCTTCTTCTTAAAAAAATGTACCCTTTGATTTTAATGATGCTTGTAGAATGCTTTTCATGCTTTAAAGGAAAGTTTAATTTCTACACCTCTTACTCAATCTCCTATCTGGGATTTGCCTTTTGAGATAATGTGTGATGCTAGTGATAAGGAAGTTAGAGTTGTTTTAGGTCAAAGGAAGGATACGGTACCACTTGTGATTTACTATGCATCAAAGACATTGGACATTACCCAATGCAACTACACTACTACGGAGAAGGAGCTATTTGCTATTGTTTTTGCTCTGGAGAAGTTTCGTTCTTATTTGTTAGGTATTAAAGTGATCATAATTTTTTTGATCATGTAGCTCTTAGGTACCTCCTCAAGAAGGAGGAGTTTAAGCATCGACTCCTATGTTTATTATTATTACTTTTACTAATTCAACATAAAGATCCAAGATAAGAAAGGAGCTGAAAATTACATTGCTAATCATCTTAGCAGGCTAACCTACAGTGGAAAAGTATTTCCAATTTCTGTACTCTTTCTTGAAGAGCATTTGTATAATTTCATGGTTTTCTTCCTTGGTATGCTGAGATTGTTAATTATATTGTGACTCGAGAATTACCATCTGAATTATCAAGAGTTCAAAAGGATAAGATTAAGTGTGATGCTAAATACTACTTGTGGGATGATCCTTGTTTAAAATCTAATGTGATTCGTGGTATGCTTGATAATGAAATTACATCTATTTTAGCATTTTGTCACACACATGAAGTAGGAGGTCATTTTGGTCCCAAAAGGACTTCCCATAGAGTTTTGGAATGCCGTGTTTATAGGCCTAATTTGAATAAAGATGCATATTTGTATATTAAAGCATGTAATGAATGCCAAAGAGTAGGAACCATATCTAGGAGATATGAGATACCCCTATCTAATATTCTTACTTGTAAAATTTTTTATTTTTGATGAACTGGTTTCATGGGACCTTTTCCATTTTCTTTCGGTAATCCTAACAGTTTGTTTGTGGTTGATTATGTGTCTAAATGGTGGAAGCTAAGGCTACATGGACTAATGATGTTAAAGTTGTGATTGATTTTTATCAAGGATCACATCTTTAATAGTTTGGAATCCTTAGGGCTATTATAAGTGAAAAAGGTACACATTTTTGCAATAGGATTGTTGAAGCTTTATTTAAATGATATCATGTTCAACATAGAGTTTATATTGCATATCATCCACAAACTAATGGCCAAGCCGAAGTTTGCAATAGAGAAATTAAGCCCATTATAGAAACGTTGTTCATCCTAATAGAAAAGATTGGAGTTCATGTTTGGATGATGCTTTTTGAGCCTATAGGATAGCATTTAAAACACCGGCTCATAGGATTCCATTTAAAACACCAATTGACATGTTTCTCACAGGTTGGTTTATGAAAAAGCTTATCATCTTCCTGTGGAAATTGAACACAAAGCATATTGGGCTAGTAAGCAATGCAATTTTGAATTTCCTATTGCCTTTCATCATAGAAAGTTTCAAATTCAAGAACGTGAAAAGATAAGAAATGATTCTTAAGCTAATGCTTTTATTTTCAAAGAGAAAACAAAAATCTATCATGATAAATTCTTATCTCATAAAGATTTCTTTGTAGGTGAAAAGGTATTGCTTTATATGTCTAAATTTAAATTATCCTAGAAAACTAATGTCAAGGTGGATTAGTGTGTTTGTTTTTGCTAACTTTTTGCCACATGGTGAAATTGAAATTCAAAGTCTTGAAATAGGTAAGGTGCTCAAGGTCAATGGACATTATCTCAAACCATTCTATGAAGGTTTTTAACCTTATACTATAACTATTAAGGATCTTGAGATGCCATCATACAACATACCATAAACGGAGGCATAACATCGAGTGAAAAGACGTTAACCAAAGGCACTTTTGGGAGGCAACCCAAGAATAAGTTTTTTTAGTTTGTTTTTAGTTTTGATATTTATTTAGTAGTTATTTACCACTTTTTATAAGTTTAGAATAAAACCCTTTAGAATTTTGTAGCAAAAACGCAACAAAAGAAAATGGAGATTACTGCACGTGGATGCTCGTGACAGCATGTGCCTACTCAAGACTACACCATCCGGAGCCTGAGCGGCCATCGGAAAAGTTATCTGTGTAGGAGAGCTCACCGAAAGGAACACTTGATGACTTCTGGACCGAAACCATACAAGCTTCATCCCTTCATTTGGCGCCAGATAGCCTCATTTCCCACTTATATTTCTTCCCTTTCTCTCTTCTTTCCTTATTAAATTCAAATTAACTCTCTCTTCCTCTAAACAACTCACTAACCCAAAACAAAATCTCTTAAATCCTTCTTCACATCTACCATAATCTCTTCCAAAGTCCCACATTGATCCACCACACCCATTCCCCAACATCAATCTAAACCGCTCACCCGCTTTCATTCAATTCCCTTAACCACATTCTTCAACTTCTCTACAACCGAATTTCATTCTTGGTGGCAATTCAAGGTTGACATTCTTGCTAAGGAAGTGATAGGGATCAAGGAGCTATCTTAGCATTGGTGGAGCTATCATGGAAGCCATCAAAGGAAGGGTGCATTCAAGATGAAGTTTATGGAAGAAAACAAGCTTACATGGATTTGAACTTCAAGAATGAGAGAACTTTGATGCTAAAAAATGAAGCCTTGTACAAGAACTTGTATTTCAAATACAAGTATGAAGCTTCAAGAATGAAGAAAGTCTTGGATCAAATGGCTCAAAAAATGGAAAAACTTGATGCTTCCTTTGAAGGTGTTCTTACAAATGCATGGAGATTTGCATACAAGGATTTATACTTCAAGTATAGGCTTAAAAAGGAGTGGAGATGGCTTGTCATGAAACAATAAAAAACAAGTCAAAAATGGAGCCAACTGGAAAGTGGAACAGTGGCTGCTCAGTGCCAGACAAAGGTGAACAGATAGAGGAAGGGCTGTCTAGAACTGATCTGAAGCCTGATGGAGGTGAAGCTGACACCGGATGGCCTTCTGCCAAGCATAACATCATTTGATAACGAGGTTTTTAGAAGGACTAGGAAAGCTTTACCACCCCCACCCCAACCCCCATATGACAATAGCTGTTTCACCTTTTTGATAATCAATAATGGTTAGAAGACAGTGAAGGGAGGCCAAAAACAGATCTCCTAAAGATATTGATTGGAGGGAACCATAGAGCAGGGTCTTGAGTATACCTTTACTCAAGTTTCATGAAGGGAAGGCCACAAACAGACCTCATCTAGGCATCGATCGGAGGGAGTCTAGAGAGGGTACTGACATGACCTTTTTTTCGATTTTCAGACAGAAGATGAATGTCAAAATCTTTTGTCTATAGTCACCAGTAAAGATCTGTGACCTTTGCTTCTACTTTGTCACATGAACATTTGCTTCCGATGTACGTGTCACAAACAAGGCAACAGGAATAAACACTATTGAACTCTAGATCCAATCATGAATATTTTTTTCTGGTTTTTCGGTATCCTTGAACTCCCAGTTGTTCTCACAAACTCTCAGTTCTATTCATTCACCTCATTTTTTTGTTCTCTTATTTATAGGAGAACAAGGATAAGATCAGATTGAATAGAAAGTTATAGAACCATGGAAGTTCCAGAAGGTCCAACTTGGTGGCTAGCCAATAGCAGGTTGCCAAGTGTATGACAACTTAATAGAAAGTTGTAGAACCACGGAAGTTCCAGAAGGTTCAAC
>JAOXNR010000343.1:0-11245 GCA_028571225.1 Parsonsia alboflavescens
TGTGTTAAAAATAATTTAAGTTTACTTAAATACATTAAAATATTAGCATTTAATATATTATAACATATAGAATATAAGTATTCTATTAAATCTTAAAAAAATAATAACAATAAGAACAAAAGTTTCAATAAAATCATTAAAAGTGTTTTTTTATCCAAACAAATTTTTATTTTGAAAAGCACTTCTACATTAATGTACTCAAATACAAAACAACTTAAGAAAAAAGAGCTCCTAAAAAGGTATCTTTTTTATAAAAAAAAGGCTTATCCAAATGGACCAAAAATATTACTGCTCCATTCCTTATTACATATCCTATCTTCTTACAGATAAGCCTTTCTAAAATTTGTCTCCAGATCTTCTACCTTTTCTTATATGGCATCTTTTACACGACCACCAATGATAAATATGCACATATGCTTTTGCGAATATATTTTATTAATAAAAATTTAAAAAGATATACTAAACTCTATGTATACTTTATCTAAATTGGATAATATATACTCTCTTCGCCTGGAAATGAATATCCTATTTTCTATTTTGGATTGTCCGACATTGAATGTCCAATTTCCTAAACTAGTAAAATTTTTATTAAGAAAATTGACAATGGAATGTGTTAATGAACTAAGTCAAATTTTTTTATGAAAATAGGTACAGGTCAAATTGAGACTTTCAATTCTGAACGAAGAGAGTATTATTTTATTTGATAATATAGAAGATGATATAAAAGAAGGTCTAAAATATCTCGAGCCTCACAATCCCTTCCAAATAGAGCCTCTCTTTGAAAAACCTTCATCCAGGAAAGAAAATAATTTATAAACACCTTTTGTCTCGGCATAATAATTAATTGCATGATACAAGACTCCAGACAAGTAAAACTCATTTCACGTACCTGCAGATGGGTGAACCGCTATAACATTCACCTCCCCACATCGAAGAAAACACAACTTGCAAATATTAATGTTAAATAGGATATGCCACACTATTAATGTGCAGTGCAAGCTCTAGAAAGGTATTGAGTATTATTAACGGTTTTTTTTTTTTTTTATCAAGCTTATTATGAACATGACAAAGACCATGAATTAAAACTCTTTTCTTTTAAGAAATTTTTATAAATTTCATGTGTAAATCACTTACTCCCTCCGTTTCAAAATGATTGTCATTCAAGGAGGGAGTATTGTTTCAAAATAATTGACGTCTATACATTTCAAGGTAAAAAGTGTAAATGAATTACCCATCTTATCTTTTGTTTGTTAGTCTTTTCCAATGACATTTATTACCTTTACACACCCCAATGTTAAAACCCACCAATCACATTTTCACTAATCTAAACTTTTAATCAATTCAATGACTGACAAAATTGTCAAAAATAGGTAATGTTAATCACCTTAATTTCGGTAAAAAAAATTTAAACGACAATCATTTCAAAACAGAGGGAATACAGCCTTTGTTTCAAAATGATTGTTGTTCAAGGTTATTTGGAGAAATTAACATAATCAACTACTTTTTTACTATGAATAATATTGTCCCTCGTTATTACATTGTACTTTTCTACTCTCTCATCTCTCTATTATTTCTTGGCTAGTTATTGAAAGTATTAACGCAATACATTAATTTTCAAAGAAGTGAAAAGGAAAATTAATAAGAAGGGTAGAACAGGCAATGAATTTATACTTTTTATCTTGAAATGTGTAAATGACAAGAGTGATAATAAATTTTCCTTGACTGTTTCTTTTCAAAAGTCGTTTAAGGTTTGGAACATAAATCAAGGTAATGATTGTTTCACTATTAATATTTCTCTTGGACAAAATATCCTTTATAGTAAATAATACTCATATGAATTTAATCATAATATTTAATGTGATTAGAAACTTATGATTGGAAAATATTTATTAAATGCTCTTTTGGAAGTACCAAAGGACTAAACATTTTTCTTGGAAATACAAAACGACTTTCGTTTTGATATAAAAATTTTTCCTCCAAAATCACTTTTGAAAAGAAATGAAGGGAGTAATAAACTTTAAAAAAAGAATAAAGTAGACAAAGTCCATATGTATAAATAACTCTCTAGTAAGTGTGTATATGAGATGAGACTATTCACAAATGGTTCGGGTTCGGTTGGTGAAAGTTCGCATTCGATTCGGCTTGGAAGAGCTAGAGCTCAGCTCTCTTATTAAATGAGTCACGCTGAGTCGAACCCATATGTATTCGTTTATATAGGTTGGTGTGCCTAAAAGAGTTTTCGATATACATATATATATATTAAATGGAAATGCTATAGAATGCTATAAAGCACACCTTATAGAGAGTTCTAGTTAACTCTCTAATGATCAAAGTTAATTGGACAAAATTACATGAGGCTTGTCATTATCAAAGATGCAACATATTTGAAAGGTGCACATGAGGGCAAAATTTATATAGTCGTCTGTGTAAACAGAAACGAACAAAATTTTTACCTTGCATTTGGATTTGGTTAGGAGAATGGCAATGATTCATAGGAGTTGATTTTAAGAAAACTAAGAATTGCATATGTATTGCAGGGTGATTTGGTAATTGTATTCAATCGACACAAAAGCATACTACATGCAATTAGAAAAGTGTATCCCAAGGTTCCACATGCTTTTTGTTATTGATATTTGAAGGAAAATTTAAATACAAAGAGCAAAGATCCTTGAGTTGCAGTAATTTTCAAAATGCTGCATATGTCTATGATAAGAATAAATGTGATTACTATTTTAGAGATATTCAACATATGCAATCTAGAGTTCATCCTTGGTTGGATGTTGAGGTAGGGTGCTCATGTTGATCACTTGCATACGGTCTAAATAATCGCTACAACCAAATGACAGACAATCTTGTGGAGTCCTTTAACGAAACGATCAAGAAATCTTGGAAGTTGCTTATTACATTCGCACACGAGTTTGGTTTGTGTCAGACTTGGGCCAACAAATGTCAAAAGGTAGCCACCACAATGCCTAATATATTTTCATTTAAGTGCTTATTTATAAAAAAATAAGTGTTTTTTTTTTTTTAAGAAAAGCTATAACAAATAGCTTCATTATCACCAAATGTGCAGTGGAACGAATTAAGAAGGAAGCTGTGAATGTTGATCAAGAAAGGTTGCAAACCACATCCATTCCAGATAGAAAGGAGTATGTCGTTGGTAATCCACCATAAGAAGGCAAAGTTGTTGTGGATATCGTTCGAAAGACATGTAGATGTCATTAATGGGAACTAGAAGGAATATCATGCAAACATGTCATTGTTGTTTCCAGGTATAACATGTTTATATTTTTTATAACTTATTATTAAATATTACATTGAATTCAACCTTGAGAAGGAAAATTTCGACCCTCTACATTTTCAATTTCAACCTCAAGAGGGTTAAATTTGACCCTCTCAGAGTAATTTTGACCCTCAAGAGGGTTTGCATTATAATTATAAAAAAAACCCTAAATTCCCAAGCCAATTTTGTCAATCCCAATATTATATTTTCTACAACTTGGTAATTAAATATTTCCTTAAATCCCATGCAAAGTCCATTTTTTAATTATTATTTAACCATGTTGATCTTTTTTATTTAAAAAAATGGGGTTCGCTATTACACTTTATACCGTAGTAACTCTTTTGACATAGAATTATTGAGGTTGACATGCACCTCAACATAGCTTTTTTCCTTTGTGTTGGACTTTGAATACAGTTGCAGGTATGAATGATGTACTTGTCAATCCTCCTCTTGATAGAAAAGAGATCAGAAGACCACAAGAGGTCATTTCCTATATTGAAGTGAACAACACAATGGAAGAAAATGTGTAGGATATGCAAAAGAAGAGGACACAATTGTCTTACTTGTTCGAATGCACTCAATACAGAAGCCCCTCCTCCTGACGTATAGGAGACAATGTCGAATGATGAAACTTAAGTTCCCATATATAATTTAATATCCACCCAACAAGCTCGAGTTTCTAGACAGACATACTCGCTGGCAAATGATTGTTCAAAAGTTCACCAATCATGAAATTATTGACCTATTATTTTTTTGTTGATTTATATTATTGATTAGATATCTTTTCTTGTTGTAAACTAATCACCAATGTGTTACTTTTGGTTTGGATGGCAAAGATCTTTTGGATCAAACACATGGTTTGTCTTTTGGGCAGCCTTTTATGGATGACTGTTTTATTTTCTCCACCACAAAACTATAGACATGAAATTTAGTTTATAGTGATATAATAAGTTTTTTAATAATATATTTTTTTTCTTACCAAATTTTTAATGATCCAGCTTGTGGATTGATCCCAATGCTTGTAATGAATTTTGTTTCAAATTGAAACCTACATTTTTGTAACTTTAGCATTCTTTTCATAAAAGATATCTTCAATAAATAATTATAGAAATTAGAATGACCATTGTGTAAATCTCACCATTGAAAGTTCAAGTCATCTGCAAAGGATTGCTAGCATCGTTCTTTCCAAATCATATAATGTTTTACCTTTACTTTTAACATAGTCAGTTCACAATGTCAATGTAGTTACATTAATTAATCTCCACTTGATTGTTATATTTAAGAATGGTTAGCTACCATTCATTTGTATTAGGCTAATCTTCTTATGTAATAAGTTTACACATTTAATATATTACTTATTCTTCATAGATGATCTCAACTTAATTTTAACTTTTCTAGTTAAATTTATAAACTTTGAGAAATTATAACCATTGCCAAAATGAAAAACTTGTTAGAATTTTTCATCTTCTTTTATATATCAAGTTTTATTTATTGATATACCTATTTCTTTCCTTCTTGTAAACATGAAGTAAAATCGTTAAATGAGGTGTATTGAATTTGTGTAACCGAGGTCTCCAATGCACTGTCTTTTGCATCTTATTTTTATTACAAAATAATTTCTAATTTATCTCTTCTATCCAATAGTAATTGTAAAGCAAAGCTTCTTCTCTTGTCATTACTAAGAGCTGATTTTTAACTCACTTCTCCCTATCCCTTCCTATATCCCCGACCTCAATAGTGATTCTCCACTTACTCTTATCGTGTCTCGTACTCGAGACAACTCAATCTCAAGTATCACAACATACAATCAAACTAAACAAGACTTAATATAAATATTAAAAGTAAGTTAACCTGATGTTTTTGAATTTAAGAAATGTTTTTTCAATGATCATCAAAGGTTATAACTCGATTAATTCATCAACTCGAGAGGCTACCGGGGTTAAAGTTAGGGTAAGAGTAGGTCCTTAAAGGATTAGAGGTAAGATTAGATTAGATTATGGATTTAGTTAATGTCACCGGTCCAATTTGTTGGTATCCCTAGGTAAAGTTTGATTTTTACTTGTGAACTTGTCCTGCACTCGTGTTGGGATCCACTCCTATAAAAAAATCCCATTAAAAAAAATAAAAATAAATAATTATTACTTTAAAAAATGTAACTCTCAAACGAATATGTACCTACATTTGTTGGGCGGTGCATGATACTATAAATATGCCTAGTAAGCCATTTAGTATTTCTTGCAGTAATCATTAATTATCAATTGATCAGGAGAGAGAGTTAAAAAAATGAAGGCTACCCTCGTTTTATTCTCTTGTCTTCTCTTCTTCATATGTACCCAATCTTTCCTAATTTATTCAGCAGCAGCTGAAAAAACTGAACCAGTGTTGGATGCAGTTGGAAACACGCTCGAGGCTGGTCAAGAATACTACATCGTGCATGATATGTTGGGCTCCGGTGGTATCATTGCAAGAAGCTTCCATGGTATGATATGCCCTCTTAGTATGGCTATAAAACGATATAACCATGGGTTTCCACACACTTTTACACCAGTTGAACCCAAGGAAGAAAACACAATTTATGTCTCAGAAGATCTCAATATCAAATTCTCTACAATTACAACTTGCCATCAAACAAATGAATGGTGTATAGGAGACGATCCATCAATAGAAAACACTGTTATTCTAGCCAATGGTGATGGAGGACGTAGCTGCCAGTTCAAGATAGGAAAAGTCGGTGATGATCGTCGTTATAAGTTTATTTTCTGCAGCCCCTTTGGACTGTGCCAAGATGTTGGTACTTTTGACCAGGAAAATTCCAGCAGACTCACTTTAACAAATCGTGATCCTTTGTGGGTTAGATTCCATAAGAGTCAGTTCCACCAGGGATATTCTGTTTTGTACTGAAAAATAAAAATATAATATACTAATGAAGCAATAATAATCTCCCTCTAGGAAGCTATTTCCAAATTATATTTTCCTGCTACATACTTTACATCTTGTCTTCTTCTTGATAATCCTTTTTACAATTAAATATATAGCCTCTCTTTGAGAAAACCTTCATCCAGTAAAAAATAATAATTTATAAAGACCTTTTCTATGTTGGAATACATACTAAGGCTTGAAATTGTAAAAAAATAAAATAAAGTATAGGATAAACTACTCACTACTTCCACTAACGTAATTAATTGACCTACTACTAATCCACTATATATGTCAAAGAGTGGGTGAAAGAAACCATTCTAAAAAATAGGAACTCACAACCATCATTACAAGATTAAATTCTCAAATTTTAAAGCAATCTCCAATATTCTCTGCATAATAATAATTAATTGCATGTGACACACACCAGATAAGTTAAACTTATTCATATAGAGCCTTAATTTTTCTCTTCATTAGCAACTGATGAATTAATTTTCTCTCCTTCAAAATTATACTTACAACTCAAGGTCAATACAATTTCAATGATCTGAAGATCAATCAAGTTCAAATTAGGCCTAAAGTATTTGTACCAGATGAATATATAATTATATTGTGGTGTGGATTTCAACAGTCGAACCATGCGACCCTTCGATTTTGACCATTGGGGGGAATACTTTTCTTCTCCACAATGATGGAATAATATCTATGGGTTCCAAAGTATGAGTTTTAATTATGCATGGGATACACAATTCAACTTTGGTCTTGCTTCTAATATTGTGGTGTGTTCTTAAATGATCCAAAGTATGATTCTTGAATCATGTTCCTTGTAACAAAATTTTCTTGTCATTATTTATAGGCAAGTCGTGAATTTTATATAGATATATATATATTTATATATATATTTATAGATATATGTACATGTGTGTGTGTGTGTGAATTTTTTTTTCATTATATATATTGGGTGTATTGTTAAAGTCTTTAACTATTAAAATCAACAGTCAACTTTATTTTTTTATTTTAAAAAAATTAAATTTGATCCAGTATCCATAGATGTTAGTTTATCCTTCTATGATATAATATATAAAAAATGTTTATAAAAAATAATTTTTTTATTGAAAATTAGAGATTTAACTGTGCACTCTATATAGAGTTGAAGGCTAAGGAGGGCTTTGGTGGCACATCGGGCGAGGGTATTTTTTATTTTATAATCCCTCTGTCAGTATTTATAAATCATTAGAGATAATTTTTCTTGTTACTAATTATAAGTTATTATTGTTAGTTTATTAGGTATTTGATTGTATTTCCCTTATTGCCCATGTCTCTATCTCTTTCTCTTTCCAAAACTCTCTTCTCTTTTCAAATCTCACATAAACGGTACTTTAGAAAGAAAAAAAATATAATTTCTTAATTTTTACAAAATGACACCTAGTAACTTATAAGTAATGATTGAGGGAGCATATATTACTTTAGAATGTTTATTATTTTAATAGTTAAAATTGTTAGTTTATTTTTATATATTTTTCTTAATAATCTATGTTTATTGTTAATTATTTCTTCGAATTAAAATTTAGAATGATTAGTTTAGTTTTACTTTTTTAGAATATAATTTGTCTATTGTTATTTTGTTTTTTAAAAAAAACTTAATCATTAGTTTACTTTTACTGTTAAAAAAAATGTAAATTAGTTTTCTCTTTTTCAAAGGAAATTTTATTAACCACAACTTCATTATTTTATTTTACAATTTATTATGATATTTTTATAATTTTTTGTAATTAAATTTTATAATGTAGATTAAAAATAAATAAACTATTGGTCTGACGGATCAGTTCTTGGCCCTTGAAGAGCTAGGCTGGACTAGGCTTTGGATAACCTTTTTTAAGTAATGGGGTCACTTTGGAATCTCTGGTTCAAAGAGTTAGGATCGGGCTAACCCTTTTTGACACATTTAATTTCTACACCAAATATAATTCTAGAACACATAAAAGCAAAAATTATATTATTTGAAGGTACACAATCATGAAATTATTGATTTTTTTATTTTAATTTTAATTTCCGTTGATTCACATTATTGATTGTATATCTTTTATTACTCTAGGTCTACTTTACATTGATGTCCACATTTCATGCATGAAAATTGTTGTTGACTTTTAGCACCTATAATTGTGTGGCATTCAAAATGTGACACGTACCATAATGTCTTTCTAACATATGCCATAGTTGTTATTCTTTATATCCAAATGAAATGTGAAAAAGTTAAATGCATTACATGCTTTTAAACCAATAATAAGCAAATATTGCATTGTACAATAAATTAATCACCAAAGTGGTACTTTTGGTTTGGATGGCAAGGATCTTTTAAATCAAACACGTAGTTTGTCTGTCGATCAGCCTTTAATTTGCTGGATGTGTTTAAATTTATTTTCTCCTCAATGAAACTGTAGACATGGAATTTAGTTAATAGTGATATAATATGTTTTCTAAAAATGTTTTTTTTCATACCAAATTTTTAACGTTTAGGCTCCAAAGAATGGTGGATTTATTCAATGCTTGCGGTTTGTTTCAAATTGAAACCCACATTTTTGTAGCTCTAGCATTCTTTTCATAAAAGATATCTCTAGTAAATAATTAGAGAAATTAAAATGAGCACTATGTAAATCTTATCAATAAAAGCTACAAAGGATTACTTGCATCCAATGTTTTTAAAATCGGATCGAACATTGAACCAGATGGATTGAGGGTACAAGGTCGAACCTAGCGGGCTGGATTCGACATGGTTCGATTGGGTTTTCTCATTTCTTATTTTCTAGTAATTTTTAATTAAAAATTAAGTAATATGGCATAAAAAATTTATATAAAAATAAATTCTGACATTGCAAACAACTTTTATATACATCTTGTAAGGAAAAAAAGTGTTACCCAGACTATTAATAACTTTATTAGATAAAATTATAATTCGGATATAAGTTGCGTATGACTATAAATAATTAAAAATGAAATTTCAAGTATAATCAAATAAATTTGTGTATACGGTTTTGCTAAGAGCGTGTCTTAATGCGCTCTCCAACCGTTACCGTAACGGAATTCTCTCTATAGTGCTCATGCAACCAACAAAGCGGAGCAAGAATTCCATTACGGTAACGGTTGGAGCGCGCATTAAGGAGCTCTCCAAAGCGTGCCTTAGCAAATCCGTTTGTGTATATATATATATATATATACACAAATGAGTTGCTGACCAAATTGTTATACACCTATTTTTTTATACAATAGACCTAGGTACCAGCCCGGCTTTCCACTATTCCATTTATTCTTTGTAATTTATTAAATTATCAATTAACATGTAGTAATTGGCAACTTCATTTTTGCAAACATTTATTAAGAAAATTTGAACATCATTGACAAGTACCCTTATAACACTTGGGAAAAGGAGAGAAGATTTGAAGATCCTCTTGTACAAAGGAGAATTGGATAGGACTTACCCGTATGTCCGTCTCTAATCTACTATATGAACAGATAACCAAGAAACATAGAAAACATTGTATAGATTGTTGTTGTAATAGTAATACTGATATATGTTCCATCATTAGTAATTATATTTATGGAAAACCAATGTCTAAGTCTCTACAAAATTTCTTGTATTACTAAGTATTTCTTTATAATCATTAATCCAATTTTTACTTACTACTGATTCCATTGCTTTACCCAAAAGAGCTTCAATATTAACTACCTATTTGAATAATTAACAACTGTACAAAATGATTAGACTCTGGGGATTTAAATAATGCAACACTTTATATATAATTAAGCAACAAATTGTATATATGTATACTTCAAGAGATAGATAATTATGATTGATAAAGGATTCTTTAAAAACGAAGAATCAAAGAAAGCAAAAAAAAGAAAAGATCCTAATAAAGAAAGACTTACACTAGAATTTCAATATGAAAGAAAAATAATAATCAATGAAGGAGATTTGTGCAACTTGTCAAAGTTGTGTAAAAGGCAAAAATTACTTTTCAAAAGATATACAAATTATCAATGTAGATAAAACGAAATTGTTTTCTTCATCGATGGTCTTGGTGGTATTCGGAAAAAGTTTTGTAATATATATCGTAACAACTAGATCTAATGGACTTATCACTGTATGTAGCCACAACCCCTCTCAAAGAGTATTCCCAACATCCATTCAAAGATCACTTGAAATGGGCTTTCCATGCATTTTTACACCAACCGACCCCAATGAAGAAACAATTCATGTCTCGGAACATTTCAACTTCAAGTTCAATGAACCAACAATTGCACTTTTCAAGGAATCAAATGTATGGACGCTGCAATATGACGAATCAACCGGAAAATATGTTATACTAACCACTGGTGTTGAAGGAAACCCTGTGATAAGAACCCACTCATGCACAGATTTCTCTCATTGCTAGCAAAAGACTAGGGGTTCAATTGTTGCCCACGCCTTCTACAATTGACCATTAATCCCATTACTTCTTTTAGTTACCCATAATTGTTCTCTAGTTACCAGTAACTGTCTACGATATTTATTACAAATAGCTAGTTTTATTTCTATTTTGGCAGGAGAGATTTTATGGATTGATTATCATACGTGGGAGACCTAGTCCTTCTCAAAATGGACTCTTTGATGTTGGAGAACTAGTCCTTCTCGAAATGAACTCTATCAATAATATTTCCTTTATATTTTAGTAGTAGATTATCATTTTGATTATATTTTCCTACCTTGTTTTATTTTATTTCAGACTCCTATCACCTGGTTTCAAAACTCTTGGCAACTGGTTCTAGATTGAAGAAGTCGATAATTATTTTCATGTTAACTTTTTAACCTTTTCTCTTTTCATTTTTTTCCTTTTTCTTTTCTTTTTCCTTCTAATTGTTTCCTTTTTCCCTTTATTTTTAACCCAACCCCTCTCCCAAACTTCTATCAAGAACACAATTGTATCAGAGACAGGTTCCGGTATGCAAACTTTCGTTTTGCAGGGGGGGAAGAAATAAGGATTTTTAGACTCTAGAGGGATGACAGAGAGA
>JAOXNR010000344.1:0-11243 GCA_028571225.1 Parsonsia alboflavescens
ATCATCTTTTTGGTATCAAAGCTTAGGTTTTTCATCAAGAGGTTTGCCTATCTTTTTTTTTTTTTTTTTTTGGTTTAGTGTATAGATCTTATTTGTTTCTTTGAAAATCTAAGATCTATGACTGTTTTTGTATTTGTTCTTTTACATTAATCCTACATCTTCACTTGTGATCCATTGTTAATTGTGAAATTTTGTCCAAGAACAAGAATCAAGGCCAATTCAATTTTTTTGGTGATTCTACTTTTCTACCATCTCTACAAAAACAGAAAAAGCACAAAAAAGGAAAAAAAAAAGAAGAGAGAGATTAAAGATCTCCAAACCAGAAAAAGTCAAAAAAAAATTGTATCAGAAAAATTGAAAAAATTCGAAATTGAATTTGAGGTACAAATTGGAAGTTGAATTCAATTGATATGTTGATCAAATTGATGAGTAGAGCATGAATTGTGATATACTATATTGAATTGCCTATTTGCCTATTGGAACCCTTGCTCAATTGAAATAGCTGAAAATTTGGATCACAAATTCTTTGACCTCAAGGTGTTTGATAAATTGCCTTTCATCTATTTTCTTTGAATTCTAAGTGTTTGATCATTTGTCTTGGGTTCATTGACCATTCTCTTGAAAACTCTTATCTCCTTGAATCTTATATGTTGCAAGATATAAACTATTTGTTTTGAGTTCTTGATGTTTGATTTGATTGCATTGCTGAGTACATGACTACTCTTGAAGTTGCATTAAGAACTTGAAGAGGAGCTAACAGAGGTGAAAGGCGTAAGGGGGTGAGCACATTAGAGAAAGAAAAAGCCAATTCCAAGAATGATACACTAGTGGATTATGATTAAATACAAATTCCCTTGTTTTTGTTTGTTCATGTTGTAGGTACATCATGGATAAATTTCCACCTCAATCATCTTATTATGGGGATAGAAGGGACACATCACATCCTTGTTCTTCTAAGAATTATGTGCCATATGAAGGGGTTGGAAGGAAGAGCCAACAAATGCATCCATCTAGGAGGAGATATGAACTTATGGAGTCCGATGATGGTTACTACCATGACAATGAAAGGAGGCCAAGAAGATATGGAAGAAAAGGAGGCCATTGTAGACATCTTGGGAGCCATCATAAGACCATTCCACATTTCTATGGTACATTTGATCCGAAAGTTTACCTTGCTTGGGAAAGAGAGGTAGAACTTGCGTTTACAAAGCATGACTACCTGGAAGGACACAAGATGGAGCTAGTTGTTGATGGCCTTGGGAGCGAAGCCTTAGCTTGGTGGAATTATGAAAGAATACTTGGAGTAAATATTACTGCATGGGAAGGATTGAGGAAATATATAAGAGAACGAAATGCACCAAAGCTCTACTACATGGTTGTAAATCAAGGATCTAATAGTGTGAAAGAGTACCATGAAGAGTCGAAAAATGCATTGAAGAAAGCTAACATAATGGAAGAAGACAAAATGATTCGATTTCTCAATGGCTTGAATGAAGAGATTTGGAAAGAAGTTGAATCTTATTCCTATGATTGTTTTGAGGATATGGTACACATGGTCATTCTAGTTGAAAGACACTTGAAGAAGAGGAAGACAACACATGGGAAGTCTTATGAAAACTCAACTTATGGCCCTTCTTTAACATCTAAGGTGCAAGGAGCTTGTTCAAAAGAAGAGAAATCCATTCCCAAGGGACAAGAAATGAAGACCAAGCTAGGTGACAAAGGACAAAATCAAGGGACTCATAACCAAGGGAAGTAAGATGTTGAAAATGAGACTATTCATGAAGAGGATGAATATATGGAAACCTTCAAGAAGATAATGCAAAAGATTGATGGAATAAAGCAAAAGATGGATGTAATAAAGGAAAAGATGGAGGAATATATTAGAAGAGAGCTTGAGAGAGAAAAAGAGTGTGATAGAAAAGAAGAAGAGAAAGAGATGATAAATGAAAGTATCATAGAGTGAAAAGAGATGAGTGTCTTTGAGAGGCAAGATTTGAGTGAACAAAAAGAGAGCTTTCATGAAAAAGAAAGAGGGAATGAGAGTGCCTTGGTTCTCAAAAAGAGCAAAGAGGTTTTATCCCCATTTCTAACATTGACCATTCGTAATCTAGTTGTCTTGTTCCTAATTTTCAGCTTTCTAAAGGAGTAAACAAGATGAAGGAGGAAAATAACAAAAGGGAGATGAATGTTATGTTAAAGTGGAACATTGTTATCTCTACACTTGGTGATAGTTTGTTGAAATTTGAACATGAAAGATGGCTTTCTATGCCTAAATGTGTATTTAGAGATGCTTATGCTGTTCATAAGCAAGGTGCCATAGTAAAATTTCTTGATCATGATGATTTCTTATTTAGAGAAAGCATGTCTTATATTTCTTTGAGTTTAGTGATAGCTTTTATGGTTTTTGAGTTTGTGAAGGAATCACTATGAAAGAATATGCTTGTGACTATGTGTTTGATGTGTCAAGACAAGACATACATGATGAAGTTTAAAAGCATGATTGTTCTTTGTTTGGTGAAAATGCTATATTCATGCCTATGGATTCTATATGTGAATTTTTGATACCTGATATTCTTGAAAATTACTTGGAGTCACATTCTTTGGAATTGGGATACTTGAATGTCTTGTTCAAGCATGGCTTTGGGACATACATGAATGAAATTTCAAAGTTTGTCTTGGATGATTGATTATTGTGGATATTTGATGTTACCATCCTTGATTCAAACTTCTATCTTTGTGGTCTCATGTGCTTATTCTTTGTTGATTCTAAGTCATTGAATATCTTGTGTGAAATATATTTCATTATTGATGTGAGAAGAAAGTCCAAGCTTATTGAAAATCATTATTCGTTGGAAATTTGTGAAGAAGCTCTTGAATTTCATGATAATATGCCTAGAGAAGGTACTGTACATGTCCTTGAGTATTCTAAGCATGATGAATTCTTCGATTTGTTGAATCTCAAGGGTCATGAAATTGCCTTTGAGAGTACCTATGGTAGTTATAAGCCCTTAGATATCTATTTCAAAAAGCATGTTGTAGGATTACAAATGAAAAAGAAATCTATGATTGTGGGAGTATATTTGTTGAATTCTTGTGATGGGGCATATCAATATCATGATGATGAATTGTTCTTAAATGGTCAAATCATGAAAGAAATGTTGGTGATCTTTATTGGGTTGAGTTATATGATGTTATGGACTATGTTTTGTGACACCAATAGTAATTTATTGAGGTTTGTTAGAAATCCCCTATTTTAAGGAAGCATAATGATGTCCATCTTGATAATTTGAAGAGATTTAGCATATGCGAAGAGTATCTACTTATTCGTTTTATACATATGTTTAATGCTTTTGATGGAAGACATGTACATGCAATGTTAAGGGATTATGTATTCAGTTTATTATGCTTGAATGCAAGATTTAGAGAACCTATGTTTGATGGTTTATGGGGTCATCGACCAATGGGAATTATGTCTTGTGCTTTAAATGATAGAACCTTGTTTCTTTGTTGCTTTAAGTGGCTTGCATGCCTTGTCTATGGTGTTTCTTCTAATGAGCTTATTGAAGGTGAGAAGGAATACATATCTATCAAAGAAAGACCACCACCTTTAAAAAAAGGGTATGGTAAGACATTGTCAAGTTCTAACTTCCATGACGGAGAACTTGGAGTTAATTGGTAAGTATTCTTTTGATTCTTCAATCCATATTAGTGATCATTCTATTTCTATGAAGGATTTAAAGATTTGAGGTCTTCCCCTTTTGAGTTATGGGTTAATGATGGATATCAATTAGCTATCAAGACATTGGAGAGCTCATGGAAGCTACCATATGAGGAAAAGAGAAGATTCAAGTTCAAATCTAAAGAAGATGGAGTTAGAGCTTCAAGAAGAGATGCAATGAATGGATTGAAGATTCATGCATATAAAGACTTATACTTCAAGTATAAGAATAATACTTCGAATATGAAAGAAGCATTGATCACATTAGTACAAAGGAGAGAAGGAATGCTTGACTTCCCAACAATCTTTGAAGAACAACCACTAATGGATGAAGAGCAACCAAGGAAGGAATTCAACTTATGGATGATAGAAGACATCAATGAGGAGTTTACAATCATGGAACAAGCCCATGCGAGCTTTGGTAATCAAGTTGAAGAGCCCTGGAAGGCTTGGGAAGGTGCAAAATGAGTATGGCACGGCGATGGCACGAGCAAGCACCGGATGGCACGGAAGAACACCATCCGGTGCTCTGTAGTGAACCAGCCGACACCAGACAACAGCACCGCATGGCCACTGGAATTTCTAGTAGCTATCCGGAGCTGCATTCGATACTGGTCACAAATTGATTAGGCCCCGAACAGCCTTTCCCCCTATTTTACCTCATTGCGATCTTGACTCTTCTTGGATGATTCCACTTGTTTTTAATGACTTTTCTTCGTGTTTTAAGCTTGTTTACATGGTTAGACAAGTCTCTAATCATTTTTAATGCTTCTTAGTGTTGAGACTATAAATAGTCTCTTTTGTGGCAGTTAGACAACCAACTTATTCTGTAAACACATTTCAAACAATTGACAGAATCCTTTTTTATCAAATACAACTTTTCTTGAGTGTTCATCTAATGACTCTTCTAGGGTTCTTAGTGAAACTCTAGAGGTCTTCAATACTTGGCTAGGGTAATTGAGTTAAATTGGGAATTCAATCCATTAGATCATATTATGGGACATTATGGTCAATGGTTCTAGCTTGAACCTCTTGCATGAAGTCTTGGGTTAATCTCAAATTGGGTGTTCTGATTTTTTATTGAAGAGGGAAAGGTTCCTTTCAAATTTGAGATCACATTATCAGCCTACAGAACTACAAAGAGAAAGACCACTAGAGAAACACCTTTTAGCCTATGTTTTGGCTCAAAAGTATTACTCCCAGTAGAAATTGGATTGCAATCTTTAAGGCTCACTAAATACAATTCAGTCTCAAACAAAGGGGAGAGAAGGGTAGACCAATACCTTTTTGAAGAAGTCAGAAACAAAGCCATGGAAGTTGATAGAAGATACAAGAAACAAGTTACAATTTTCTTCAACAAAAAGGTCAAACTAAAGCTTTTTATAGTAGGAGATATGCTCCTTACAAGGTCGGATGTTTGAAAACAAGGTCAGTTAACAAAACTACAAGAAAGCTGAGATGGACAATATATTGTTCAAGATGTTCAAAAAGATGGAAGTTACATGCTCGCTGATCTTGAAGGTAGGAAACTTTTAAGATCTTAGATTGCTTTTCATTTAAATAAGTTCTTTGCCTAATCTTACTGAGCTGTTTAAGTCCTTTGCCTAGCTCTATTGAGGTGTTTAAGTTTTCATTTCAAAATTTGAAACTTCATAATCTCTTTAAATAAATGACTTTGAAAGCAAATAAAACAGGCAGTTTCTTCTTATCTATGCAAGTTCAATCAAGTTCTATTTTATGCAAGCACTCAGAGAAATACCAGAAAGAGGCCACAAACCGGCCATCATTATTGTGTATAAATATATATATATATATATATATATACATATACATACAGTGTTTCTATTATGTGCGGCGTCGCACACCAAGCTTAGTGTGAGCTAATGAAAGGACTTCGTTTCGTTTCAAAAAAAAAAAAAAAAAAAAAATAGCAACCAAGCAGATAGACCATTGATGCCGACAACACCATTCCACCACCACCTCCCTTGCTATTTGTGGCCTCTAAACTCAACATCCACCACCACCCAATAGAAAACAACACCCAAACCCATCCCGACAAAGATCACTTGATACGTCGCACCTCTCACACTCGTCGCAACCTCCAACATATTGCTGTGCTCTCGCCGAGTTAGCCTCTTCACCAACTGACAGACCTCCGGTAGACCTTGCAAATTGGGATCCGGATTTGCCCCTAATGACCTTGTAGAAGGAGAGAGAGAGAGAGAGAAGGAGAGATTTTCCCCAACCCTAGTCAACCCCGTAACCAAACACCTTGCTTTTTTTAAAAAAGAAAAAACCAAACGTAAATGATGTCGTTTCCCTTTTGGAGCACAGGAGAGTAGTGTGCGAATTCGCACATGTAAGAAAATTTCTATATATATATATATATATAGAAAATGGGAAAGCGGGAAAGCGGGAGCTCAAAAAAAGCGCTGTATTTAGTTACATTCATCCAAAAAATACATAAAATGGGCACAAAAAGGCCTCTGGAAGTCCTAGCATAATCTTTCTTTTGCTCCAGGCCTCTTGCAAGCTCGCCACATCTTGACCGCCTGCGACCTCATTAGCTGCTTCTTCAGACACCTTCGTAGCAACCTCAGTAGTTTTGACAATATCCTTACCTAGTGGGTCAATCCAGTACACAATACTTTACTTGTACCTATGTGATGATTT
The DNA here is from genome assembly GCA_028571225.1 of Parsonsia alboflavescens. Classification (NCBI taxonomy): domain Eukaryota; kingdom Viridiplantae; phylum Streptophyta; class Magnoliopsida; order Gentianales; family Apocynaceae; genus Parsonsia; species Parsonsia alboflavescens. The sequence goes on from JAOXNR010000344.1 coordinate 6,395, forward strand.
GATATCTCATATCCATGACAACTGTCATCAATTAGCACATACTAGTCTCAGCATATTATTGATATCCTAATCTCAATAACAGCTGACTAGAGATGTTTTAAGAATAGAAATAAACTATTCTAAGGACATTACATAATTTATTAAATGAAACGCAAATATAAAAGTAAATTATATAATGATACAAAGTTATGCCAACTAAGTAAAATCATCATATGGTCATGAGGCATATCCGACAATTGGAAGAAAGAAGATAGAAAAAGGAATATTATAAAATTAAGGCCACCATAACTCCCAAAGGTTGGAGTCCCCATAAAGCATGGTATAAAGGTTCTCTAAATCTTGAATTTAAAGATATTAAGCTCATGAAACAATCCCTTAGCATTGAATATACATGCCCTCCATCAAAAACATCAAACATATGTATGAAATCAATAAGAAAATACCCTTCACATATGCTGGAAGTCATCAACTCGTGAAGATGGACATCATTATGCTCTTAACAAAACAAAGGTATTTTTCAAATACTTCCAAAATCCTAACATATCTCTATTCGTAGCACAAAATATAAACCATATCATCATGTAGTTCCACCAAATATGCCAAATAGAGATCAAGCATATAGAAAACAAATTGCTTGTATCAACATTAAGCCTATCAACATCTTGAAATATCAAATTCTCATCATGACATTGACATACCTTTACACAAGTATTCATCCATGATCATTGACTTCTTTTCTGATATAGTCCTAAAGCATGGTTTCTAAACAAGATATCAAACAATCTAGGACTATCATATATCACAAAAACTCCATGATTCTCAAAAAGCATAAACTTACTCTTCTTAGGAATCATAATGAAGTAAATCTCAAACAAGATCATCAAGAATTTAGAATTCACTTTAAGTATGCACATTAGAACACAAAGATATAAATTGTTATCAGGGATTGCAACATCAAAGATCCACAAAACTCGATCATCTAAGATGAACTTTGTTAGTCTATTCATGTAAGTCCAAAAGACATGTTTTCTCATGCATTTCAAGCAATTCGAGTCATAAGAAGATAACTCTAGGCTAGTTAAATGAATGCCAATGGTAAACAAATCACAAATAAAATCCTTAGGCATAAACAAAGCATTACCTCTAATCAAATTATTAATATGCTAGAAGAATTGACCATATCTAACTTGTCTAGAAACATTATGCCATAGTCACAAGCATGCTCTTTCACAAATGATTCCCTTACAAGCTTAAGATCTAGCATATCATTCAAAAAGCTCTTATAGACATTCAAATTTCTTCCACATGCTTCATTCACAATTTTACAATCATATTTTTGCACACATGATTCCCTAACAACTTCAAAATCCATAAAAGCTGTCACAAGACTCAAATTAGAAGAAGACATGCTTTCTCTAGTCAAGGGATCACTATGCTCAAGAATTTCAACACCAACATATTGCTTATAAACATCATAAGCATTTCCACAATCATACTTAGCCATAGAAATTGACTTTTCACGCTTAAATTTCCTCAAGTATCACCAAGTTTAGAGATAAGAGTGTACCACTTTAACATAGCACTCATCTCCAAGTTGTCCTTGCCTTCCTTCACTCGTTTAGACCTTCAAAACCCTGAAACTTTGACACAAGAACACTAGAAAAGGAGTAATCAATGTTAGAAATGAGTATTGAAATCTCCTTGTTCATCTTGAAGATTTTAGCACTCTCTTTTTCTCTGTCTTTCTCATAAGCATTTTCATTTTCTCCACTCAAATCTTTACTTTCAATGACACTCATTTCCTTTTGAAATCACAATCTTATTTTTCATCTCTTGTTGCCTCCCAAAATCTTTTTCACTCTCATGCTCTTCTTTTTCTCCCTCGTCCTCACTCTCTCTTTTCATGTCAATTGAAGACTCTCTTTTCTTGTCATAGAATTCTTTCATCATTTTATTTACCAACAATTGATCATTTTGGATTTCTTGTAGTGTCAATGACTTAAAATTAACTCTTCTTTCATCTTTCTCGAAAGCGTACTTGTGCTTGTGATCATCATATGTAGCACCTTTTTCAACTTGCCAAGGTCTCCCTAGCAACAAATGAGTTGCTTGCATAGGAATTACATATCAAAGCACTTCATCTTCTTGCTTAAATATGGAAAAAGGTATCCTAATTTTCTTGTCAACCAAAACATCTTCATTACCATTCAACTTTTCAAGCATATAAGGGTTTGGATGGTTCTCAGATCTAAGCTAGAATCTATCCAAGACATATTGACTCTCAAAGTTCAGATCACTGTCATGATCAATTATCAAACTACTTATCTTCTCAAACTGAAGCATCTTGCAAGAAATAAGGTCTTTCTTTGGTTACCTCCTTATGAAGTGTCATATGATCATCAACTTTCTTCTCTTCACTAGGAGTCTCTTGGATTTGTACTTTGTCTACAACTTCTTAGGGTCTCAGTTCAACCTTCCATTCATTTGTGGTGGAGGTATCTTCCCTCCTTGTCACCATTGTCTCCCATGTTGAACAATAAGAAGTTTTATGGCCATATTTATGGCCAAACACAGTAGAATTGCCAATAATTTTTGTCCTTAGGCTCAATTCCCACAATCACAAAGAGATTACAAGAGAAAACTAATATAGATCTAAAGAAAAAAACACAAATTATCACAAGATCATAAGATTTAAAAAAAGAAAATATGATCTTAACACTAAAACAAAACAAAAAAAAAAAAAACAAGTAAGATGAGCAAACCTTTGATGAGAACCTAGCCTTTGACACCAAAATATGATGTGATCACAAGTTGAAGTTTCTCATTATCTTGACCGAACTCATGATCAATCAAATAGGATCCTCAATTCCCAAGATTCAACAAATTTGTTAAGCTGCTAAGTATATGATTGAACTTAATCATTTATGCAAAATTCTCATTGTCTTAATTTGGCTCAATAAAATTGAATTAACCTTTTCATCATTTGTTGAACTTAATCTATGATTGTGGGAGCACACTTGTTGAATTCTTGTGATGGGCATATCATTATGAGAAGCTGAACTTTTGTGAAGATGATAGACTTTATATTGATGAAATCTATGTGCTTGCAATGTTCTTAGTCTCTATTTTGCATGTTTGGTGGAATTACATGATGATTTGATTTATATTTTGTGCCATAAATAGAGACATGTTGAGGGTTTTGAAGCATTTAAAAAATCTCTGGATTTTAGGAGTGCATAATGATGTCCATCTTGATGATTTAATGAGTTATCGCATATGTAGAGGTGATTTTCTTCTTCATTTTATACATATGTTTGATGTTCTTGATGGAGCGCATGTAAATGCTATGTTAAGGGATTATTTCTTGAGCTATCTCATCGTTATTTATAATTGTTTGTTTTGAACAATGGATTGAAAAGTTTTATTCTTGGAGAAAAATTCAAAAACCCCATACTAATAAAACACTAACTGATTTAATCGTAGAATATCAAATTGTTGATTTACATGAATTCCGCAGATGTTCGTGATTGTCATGAACGATTTTTATTGTTCAAGATTTTAATAGTCATGATCCTAATATTTTATTTGATAAATGTTGATGATATATCACTTTATATTCATGTTCATTCCGCAGATATTTGAAACTGACATGAGTTTTGAATTTTCTCTATATTTGATATCGATATCATCGGTTGTCAGACCTGATCATAATTGGGATCATGATTAAAATATTTAATAATAAATATGATGGTCATGTTTTAGGTTTGACTTTGAAGATAATCACTGCAATGTACAATCTGCTTTGTTTTTCCAATTCGTTGACGAATTTTGTTAGGAAGTTATGACTTCACTTAGCATATCCGTAATTTTAGACAACAGTCAACAAGTTTTATTTTTCTAAAGGTTTGGGGATTTTCTTTCTTAATTCTATTTGGTTTTAATTTTTTTTTTTTTTTGGTAATTTTCTTAAAACAGTTTTAAGAAATATTTGTAGAATTAAAATCATTATCTTTAATGGATAAAGATGAAATTTATTTTTGATACTTTTCTTAAAATTTTTTAAGGAAAATTCAAAAAATAGAATTTTATAATTCCTTAAAAAGTTAAGCGATGGATTTAAAATTTTAATTTTAAGTTTTAAATTCTTTAGAATTTATTTATTTTTATTTTTAAATGATTTATGCCTTTTATTTGATTTATTTATTTAAATTGCATTACTGGCATGTAGGATAGTCATGGGTTTAGGATGACCAATTATTGAATTGTTTATTCCTTGGATTGTAATTATTAATTTAATTAAGCTTTGGTATTTTATTTATTATTATTGGGCCTGTGTACCTATTTCTGTTTGTAATCTTGCCATGGTATGCCAAGGATATTTGATGTATTTGGTGGCCCATCAAGAGATCAAGGTCTACATTTGGAGGTGGACCCAATTCCCAGAAGGAGTAGTGGGAGCATAGAATAGGTCTTTATTTTAATTTTATTATTTTTCCATATTATAGTAAATAGGATACCCAAAGTTCCAAGCCCAATTCTAGTGGCAAGGATTGAGTCCTAGATAACCCATGACTATATGAGTTTATTTATTTGCTTTGATTATATGTATGGAGATGCTTGTGAATCGAACAAATTAATGTGCAAAGTGAGACCTAATTTAAAGACCAAGTAATCTTCCATATAAAATATTAAGTTGATAAATGGTATAATTTATTGAAATTATAGCCAAGCTCTCCACTAGAATGAAATCTAAGAATATATTTTATATCTTCTATTATTGGCTATGGACACATAGGAATAATATTGGATATAAATAGAGATATTCTAAGATTTTATAAACATAGAGATG
>JAOXNR010000345.1:0-11243 GCA_028571225.1 Parsonsia alboflavescens
TAGTCAATGACTAACCTTTTCTTACCTCTAACTTGCTCACTTCTTTTGTTGACATAAAAGGCTTGGCAAGCCCAACTAGAACTAGTTGGTTTGATTAAGCCTTGTTGTAGCAGTTGCGCACATTCTTCTTGCGCAAGTTTTTGGTCATTTGGAGTCATGCCTGGATGAGTAGCTTTGGTTGGATTGATATCCTCATTAAACTTAAAAGGAAGCTTAACAAAGAACTTTTCATTGTTCCAAAGTGGATTCTCATGTTTGAAGTTGGCATGAGAATCTACACAAAAATTTCGCAACATGTTGGCTATCGACAAAAATTTGCCAGTAGTATCAGAAATAGCAAACATATTGGTGACAGGAGTAAATGGTTCGAAATCATGTTTGTATCGGACGCCATGAGGAAGGACTCGGAGTCTTTCAACTTTCTTGTAAGCATCCTATCCGATTAGAACATCTTTACCATGAAGTTTGTTCCCGAAGAGTTTGATCCAAATTATGCAATCAGGGAAAAACTTTATTTCAACTAGATGTTTTGAAAGGAGACTACCATGGAATAATTCTCCATTTGCTACTTGAAACTAGGCATTGGTATTAGTCCAAAATTCTGGAGGCAGAATTTCGGAGAATAGTCTACATTTGCTACGTCTCAAGGTTCCTGGCAACAGAGGTACAAATGAAAGCACCTTGGAGAATAGTCTACATTTTGAGTTAGTTAAAATCGATATTCTATACTAAGAATTGAGGTAAAACATTTGATAAAAATAAATTTTATACTTACATAGAGGTAAGGCAAGGCAATGGCGAACCGATGCACCATAGAGTAGGCCTCCAATTGCCCTTTAGCTACTAGTCGGTGCCCTTTAATGAACTGATCGACATGAGGATCCTCCACCTCCTGCTTGCAATCTCGAACTTTCTTCAGAAAGTTCCCGTCAAAGGAGTGGAATCCTTCCGTCGAGCGTCTGCAACATGAGAAACATAATTGAAAGAAAATATACATAATAAGTCTAATTTACTAAAAAAAACACATAAACTTAATTATGAATTAAGCTATATTATATTAGTGGAATTAATATTAATACCTCTCTGATTCCCCAGAAGAGCAGAAATTATCCAAGAGCATCTGATTTTCTGGAGTATCCACCAGAAATTCCTCAGAGCCCTTCTGTGGCACCCCTACAGGACCTGCTTCTCTCCCTTTTTGTTTTTTTGGGCTTCTTCTTTGGAATCCCAGAATTTGTGGCAAGAGGGATCTGTGAAGAGTGACATGAGGCTTGCATCTCGGACCTTGGTTCGAATTGCCTATCCTCCCTCCTGAAATAATTTAAAATCTAACTATTAGAACATAATAAAATTAAATTAAAGACACTTGAACAAGACATATAAATGTGAAATAAAAAAAATTACTAATTAACTTTACTAATAATGTTGTGAGTCACCTGAACAACAAGGTCGAATATAAAAGTACAATGTGGAGCTAATGTAACGTCCCTCTCACTAACATCCCCCTTGGACTGTTATTTAAAATAAATTAATTAGCTTTAATTAAAATAACTAACTAAGAAAATCAGTATAAATATGAAATATTAAAAATTAAAAAGATGTATAAACTAACCCAAGGGGTAGTGTGGACCACAACTAGAGCAGGTGGATCTACATCCTCAGTCTCACAAACATCCCCCTCCAACTGTTGGTTAAAACAAATTAACCACTCATAATTAACATAACTAACTACGAAAATTTTTGTAAATATTAACTATTAAAAAATAGAACTATTATAAATAGGAACTAACCTGGGGGGTAGGGTCGACCACAACTGGAGCAAGTGGATCTGCATTGTGCCTACCACCCGTCATCTGCTCTTGCTAATTTCAAAAAAAAATAAATACAGTTAGAATATAATCAATAACTAATTCTCTATTTAACTAATTCAGATTGTGGAGCATATACTAACCTGGTGTGAACGAGGAGGTGTTTAACAATACTGGTCAAGGCTCTGCTGAGGCTCTAAATGATTGATTTAATAAAACATGAAGAGATACATACCTGATGGCAGTCCTCCTCTGCACCATGAGGGGAGGTCACAGGGGAGGGAGGTCGCTCCTCGGAATGCTTCTCCTCGTCCTCGAGGATGTCGACATCCCTAACTATCAGAACAAGTGACTAAAAAAAGCACATATAAAACATTAGACACAATAAATTAGATTATTTAATTTATAATTTACTAATTCAAATGTCATTAGACTAACCTGTAGATTTGATATCATACTAGTATCACCCAAGCATTACCCTATAAATGCCTCTTCTGTGCCCAAGACTTCTCATCAATGACCTCTACAAGCAATGTTGTGTCATGCTCCATCCAATGGTGCCCTACGGAAATACCTTAGTTACTGGCAAATCCTCGAGGATGCTTCACACGTAATATGGAATTACTGTTGAAGACTCACGTGTCAGCATCCGATGATAATGCCATAAGCAAGCCTTAAACATCATCTTGCTCCAAAGATCCCACCTCCTTCTCCTTAAACTTATCCAAGGGCCTTGTCGAGGTTAGTAGATGGGTCCCCAATAATCGTTCATATGTGGAGCTGCTCGTCAACTCCCGCTCTACAATCTTCACATCCACTAGGTCAAATTGAAGTTCGATAATCAAGACATACTCCTAAAGCCCTAATCGATGTAATCTACCTTCAATGTTGAACCACATCTCATCAAGACGAGCATTGCAGAAATGAACCTCCCGTCTAAGAGTATGTAATGCAGCACGAATGTAAAAACGTTCAGAATAATGGGGTAACTCTAACATGTATCCGAATGGATCCCGTCTAAATCGCTCCTCTACACCATGGAGCTTCACCAAGTCAATCACCTTAACTATTCACAAAAACTTACAATGACAGCTCATAGTCTTACTGGCAAGAACAATAAGACTGTGCCGGTAAATTCATCTCCCTCTACTAGGGTCTATATCTTTACAAAAAAAAAAAAAAAAAAAAACTAGCTAGATTGCCATTAAATTAATCTTAGCTTTATTTATTCCTAGGGACAATAAATAAAATAAACTCCAAAACATTTGTTATCTCATGTAAGTATTATTTAAATCCTAAAACATAATATTTTGTGAAAAAACCTATAAAAATATATTATTTAGATGAATTTTATAAAACTTTATCCAAACTTTACCCTAAGTATTTCAATATTAAAACATATTATAGTTATAACTTAATATTATTATTTTTAGTAGATAGACATTGCTGGAGTCATTATAATAATATTATTTTACTTTCTTAACATAAAGTACAATGTATTTTTATTTATAAAAAAATAAAGTAATCTATAAGACAATCATTATAATATATAAAGTATTAAAGTATATTGTATAACTAAATTATATTATACACTGGTAATATTTAGTACATTGTATAATTAAGTCATTTTAGAGTATAGTGATAATTTAATTTTTATGTAATTTAAAATTTAATAAAATGATATTAATTTAAATTTAATAATAATAATAATATTCATTTTTATCTAATTTAAAATTTATTAATAATATTATTATTAATTAAAATTTAATAATAATAGTAGTAGTGGTAGTAGTAGTAATTTTTATTTAATTTAAAATTTAATAATAATTATAATAATATAATATTATTTAAAATATAATTAAGTTAATAATAGTAATCCACTAAAGGTTGGGATTAAGTTGTCAAAGGTTAGAATTATTCTGTCGAAGGTCGTTTCAATTTAAATAATTTTAGGATATTAGATCTTTTATATTAAATTAATGTGACGGAGGGGTAATCATTTTTTTAGATTTTTCGAGATTAAATTAAACATAATTTTATTATTATTATTATTATTTTTCAATTTATTTTTTAGTTTATAATATTTTTAAAAAGGTTTGATTGTCAATGTATTATGTTAAAAATAATTTAAGCTTACTTAAATACATTAAAATTTTAACATTTAATGTATTATAACTTATAGAATATAATTATTTTATTTTTGAAAAGCATTTATAAATTACAAAATAGTTTAACTTTTGAAAAAAGCACTTTTTTTAATAAGTTCGTCCAAGAAACATGGAAGTTGACATCAGAAAATAGAGCATAAGCTGGCGAAACAGAAATTCAGAAAAGAGAAGAAAAGAGAAAGAAAGAGGGAACCAGTTTAAAAGAAACTCCACTCTCATTCGATTGATGATTCCTTCTCCTCTCTTTCTTCCTCCCGCTCAGTTCTCTCCCTCCTCTTCTTCCCCCACTCTTTCTATTCTTCTTTCTTTCTTATTCTTTTCGCATCTAAACTCTTCTTTTCATTCTAGCCCCCACACTCAATTAATACAGCAATAATACCCCAGCTAATTTCCTTAAGTTCTTTCTAATATTAAAACTTAATCCCCTTACTCATCTTAATTAAACAATTGCCCAATACCTAAACTCCCAAATAATAATAGTAGTAAAGTAAATTAGCAATGAAATTAAGAGAATTTTTGGAGATTATTTATAGCAATTAATCATTTAATCAACAATTTTAAATGTGAAAAATAAGGAACATTAATAATAACAAGGAGACAAACGAATTTTTACGAGGAAACTCAAATTGGGAAAAACCTTGGGTTGTCAAACAATCATGAATCTAAGTGTACTACTCTCTTTGAATGTGTCATGTCACACTCCCGGGTTAGACTTGCGGTGCGAAATCTGAGCCCGAAATAGTAACATGATAAAACTCTCAAGATTGCCCTCACGAACTGTAAACCTCTAATGCTAAAAGTTCAAATCAAAGTGACTAAATAATTTCATTTCAAACAATTAAATCAAAATATTCATAGAGAGAAATAAACATCTCTCCCAAATCAATAAAGTAAATATTACACTGAGTCAAAGGTAAAAGTTTAAAATCTTATCAACTTAAAAAAAAGATAAATAAAGGTGGTCCCCAACTAAGTCAATATCTCCTATAGTTCACCAAACTTGTCCTTAAGGATTTCTAAATCTACACTTATAAAGAATTTTTTAAAAAATAACATGAGCTACAAACCCAGTAAATATTAGGAAACTCCATATTTAAAAGAAACACCTTTACAAACCTATCTCAAAATAATTCAGAAAATATTATGGAAAATTATACAACTCAGAATAATTCAAAAGGTATCAAACTTGCATTTACTTTACATAGTAATTCAGAAGGTATCAAATATACAGAACATTATCAAAATCAGAAAGCAATTTATAGATTTGCTTAGGCTCAAGTAAACAAAGAAATTTATTGGTTAGATTACTGAATTCAGTCCTAACTTTTTATTGGTTAGATTACTGAAACATGTTCCCCCAAGAAAGATTGGTACTTTTAGTCCCTCACCTTTTTTATTTTTATAAATTTGGTCCAAAACCTTTTTTTAATTTTTTTTTATCCTTTACCAAATTTTTTTTTTCTTGACTTTGATTCATATCCATTTATTTTACCTTCTTTTATTCCCTACCGTTTTTTTTTTTTTACTTCATTAATCCAAATGATCAAAAAACATGTTTTGGGAAGTTTTTTAACCATATCGGAGAGGATAAACTTGGAAATCAACTTTTGTTACTTGATTTGGATTTGGGTCAACCCAACCCAGATCCAGACCCATGCCTTTTGACTGTAACTCTTCTCCCTTCTACTTAAACCATCTCTTGTGAGTCTCCAAATTCACGAGAAAAATTTGGGTGCAGTTGCTGCACCATGTCACCCTTATGATTTGGTGCAACAGCTCAATTAGATTTCTTCAAGTCATATACCTTCCCCCATCATACTAACAAATGAATTTTAACACGGTTAAAACTTAGAAGGCTGTCTTCTTCCTCCAATTCAGATTCAGTTATATCCTTCCATTTTTACTCCCCGTATTTCAGAAGCAAAATTTTTTTTTTGGGCTACTAGTCTATGGTTCCTCACTCCTATCCTTCAAACCAAGGTAATTTTCACATATACCTCTTGCTTGACAAAAAACAACTCCAAAATATTGTCCGACTTACTGAAATTTCTCAATCCCAAAAACCCAATACCTTTTAACTCGATCGTTTCCCATTTTTCTCAAAATGGGATTCATTCTCATGCTCTCTGTACCTTTTCTTTTATGCATTTTGGTGGTGTACTTTAGTATCCACCTCCGTTGATAAAAATCTTGTCTTCGGTAAAAAGATTCATGCCTATGTGGAAAAATCTTTTTGGTTATCAAGTGTTTTTGTGGGCAGTGCTTAAATAGATTTATATGCGAAATCATTTTGTATCGTTGATGCCTAGATGTTGTTTGATGAAATTCCCGTTAAGAACACTATGCGCCCAAATGATCTTTTATTAGGTTACTTTGAGGCTAGGATGTGAACAGAGGGACTTGCATAAAATGGTGGATTTGCTCAACCAGATATGGTGGACATATATGTTCATTTCATCTACTGAAATAATAATCTATGGGAGCAAAGCAGTACATGATTCTTTTGCAAGCAATGAAAGATATTGAATATCTCACAGTTATTTCTTAGACAATTTGTAAACACTAAACATCTTCTTGACTCTCTATATAAATTAATTAATGATAATCTCACACACAATTCAAAACCATAGAATTCAAAAAATTCCTTCGGAAAATTACAATAAAACTTTAACCCTTTCTCTTTTTCACTTCCAAATAACGTTCCTTCATTGTCTATGCAATTTTCTTGGCCTAAATGTGATCATGTGAAAAGCCCCCAACAACAAATTCTAAGAAGAAGAAGAAGAAAAATTGACACTAGAAGTATTCTAAAAGATGAGATTTAGAATGTCAAAGATCTCAAATTGCCTTCACAGTTGCAATTAATGTTATCTTTCTTTCAACGACCAGACCTCAACTAGTTTTCTATTGGATGAGGGAAGCAGAGTTGCATGCTGTCCACCAGTTCCAGTAGTCCAAATTTTTTTTTTGTTTTTGAAATACTAGGAGTAAAAATGGAAGGATATAATTGAATCTAAATTAGAGGAAGAAGACAGCCTTTTAAGTTTTAACGGTGTTAAAATTCATTTGCTAGTATGATATGGAAAGGTATATGACTTTGAGAAATCTAATTGAGCTGTTGCACCAAATCATAAGAGTGATATGGTGCAGCAGCTGCACCCAAATTTTTCTCCCAAATTCACACAGAAGGATTTGCAGACAAGAAATTTAGGTGTAACAGAATTCTATTAATTTAATTCCAATTGTGTCTTCCACTAAAATTGATTCACCAAATACTAACGGGTCATCTCCCATGGGGAATTCAGAGATGACCTTTTACCACTCGAAATTTGATTGTGAATCTCTGGTTTGTGCAAGCTTGCAAACACTAAGTGCACCATTTGTTTTGATTTTGAATCATCCTACAGAAACATTTACTATTTCATTTCATCATAATTACTCACACTCCCCGAGTTCCTTGTCCACCCCTCACTCGTAGGCTTCATTTTCATCTTTTTCCTCTGTAAAACCAGGCAAGCAGCTCTTCTCCTACTCCCCTACAGAATTGCTCTTGCAAACCCATGACTGAATCAAGGTGCCTCATATATAAACCTCATATCATAGAACATTTATTTATATTCCATTCATCATCAGAAGCAGCAACACCAACTTGAATTAAGAAATACTAAGGACAGAGATTTGCGTAGAGAACATTGCTGGATCTATAAATTTCAGTGGAAGCAAAATGGTTGCCATAACAATACTTTGCTTCACAGCCTATTCTGTCAGCTTTGAACTCAAAGCAAAGCCATTAGGGTTGGCAACACTTGGTATCTACCGGGTTCGACAGTCGGAGACAACAATTTGGAGACTCATGGGAGGTGGTTTAAGTAGAAGGTAGAAGAGTTAAAACGCATGGATTTGGATCCGGATTGGGTTGACCCGCATCCAAATCAAGTAACAAAAGTTGATTTCATAAAATAAAATAAAATAAAAATTGTAGAGGATAAAAAAACTTTTAAAAAAAGTTTTGGACCAGACTTGTAAAAAAAAAAAAGAAATGTAGAAGACCAAAAATACAAATCTTCCTTACCCCAATTAATTCATATGAAACTTGAAATATATTTCTACTACACCACCACTAAAAAACTAAAAACAAAACCTATATTATTATGACTTAATGTATTATTGACAATAACCCTGCTTTCATTTAACCCGATTGAACCCTTCAACTTGTCAAAATCATCCTATTAAACCTTTAAACATTTATTTTAATCCATTGAACCTTTAATATATTTCAAATAATTCATATAAGCTCTTCACACCCCACGGCAAAATAAGCCCACTCTGTCTCACGTGAAAGACATGTGCTTATTGTTCAAGGGCAAAATAGTCCTTTTAAGTCTATTAATACAAAAAACAAAAAAACAAAACCTAAAACCCACTAGTATCAGTATAAGTTGGCTTTAAAATCCTCAAGATACCATATAAGGGTGGGATTTAGTTATTTTTTGTGAGAATAAATTTAGAAGGACTATTTTTGTCATTGAACAATAAGCACATATCTCTCGAGTGGAGTGGTTTGATTTCATCATAGGGTGTGGTTGTGGGGTATAAATAAAGACACTTAAATTCATTATGTACATAAAAGATGAAAATAAAGTTTATGGGTATTATGAGACAATCATAAATAGTTGATATACATTTTTCGCTATTTTTCCAACTATCACTTTTGTCCTCAACATTTTTTTTTAATCTTTTTTTATCCTCGACCTTTTTATTTCTTATATCATTGGTCCTGAATATAAATTATTAAAAATGAAATTTTTTACTTACAACAATTAAAAACCTTTAATCAACCCAACCATCAATAATCTTTGTTTTGTTTTTACATCTATTAGTATACATTATTTTCCACAAAAATTCCTCTCAAATATTAAATTTAATCTTACAATAAATCATTCACATATTAATTTTCAATATTCGTATTTTAAAAACAACTTTTATATATAGTCAAAATCATATTTGACATATATACGAATTTTAAAGATTTTTGCGTACTTGAATTTTATATCCTAATTATTTTATTTAATTAAACTAAAATTTCCATTATAATAGTATGGAAGATTGATATCTATAGTCATCCATCTTTTATTTTATTTGTATGTTATAATAATTTTCTGTTATTTTACTTTTTTTTAATCCGTAATGCATTTTATTTTATTTTATTTCTAATCTTAACCCCTCTACTAATTTTCCATATTATTATAACTAAAACTTTTAGTTCAATTAAATAAAACAATTAGGATATAAAGTTCACTTATACAAAAATTATAGACATATCATTATAATCTTGTGTACATATATAATATGAATATATATAATAGTTGTTTTTAAAATATGAATATTGAAAATTGATATGTGATTGATTTATTGTGAGATTATATTTAATATTTGAAAGTAATTTTTACTGAAAACAATATATACTAGTAGATGTGAAAATAAAACAAAGGTTATTGATGATTGAGTTGGTTAAAATCTTTTACCTCAAATCTTGTTATAAACAAAAATTTTTATTCATGACCAATAACGTAAAAAATAAAAAGTTAGAGGATCAAAAAAGATTTTAAAAAAGTAAAGGACAAAAAAAGATAATTTATCTTAAGAATTAAAATACACTTCTTTGACTGATCAAAAAACTTTCAAGAATATGTTTTCTTGTCATTTGGATCAATTGTATAAAAAAAGAAAAAAGGTGGAGGACAAAAAAAGACTAAAATAAATCGATATGGACCAAAATCACTATAAAAAGAATTGGTGAAGGACCAAAAAACCTTAAAAATATATATATATTGGATTTGTAAACACAAAAAAGATGGAAACCAAAATACCAATGTTCCTAAATAAGGAGCTTTTGGCCTATTTAGTCCCATAAGTTTGGGCAAAAATACAATTGGGTCCTAAATGTTTTTTTAAGGCATAACAGTCCCTCAAGTTTTTACGAGTAGTCGGAATGGTCCAAACAACCTTTCTCCGACCATTCCCATGGCGGGACAAGTCATGTGCTCAACACATGAGAGCAAATATGTATTTTAAAAATTCTTTCCGCTTGTTTGGTCTCATATGTTTGTGCAAAAGTATTTAATGATCCCACATGTTTTTTCGCAGCTATTATAGTTCCTCATGAATTTACGAACTGCCATGACCATTCAATCAACTCTTCTCCATCCATTCTCAATGCTGGTCATGTGGGCAAGTATGCCATTTTAAAAACAAAGAATCCAACTCTAATTCAAATTTCAAAATATATTTTTTTCTTTTTCTTTTTCTAAAATCAAATTCACTAACAAAGACAAATCAAAATTTCAAGGTATGGTATGATGCGAGAAAAAATTCCATTACAAATTATTGAGAATTGTTAATATATTCCTCATCTACTCCTTAAACTTATGGTGGCCTTCGAGAGCCTAGGAACTGTAGAATTTTCTTTGGTAGCAGTCTGATTAGAATTAGATTCTTTTCCACCACCACCACCACCACCAGCAACTGTCGTCGTCCCCCAAGACAGTTCCAATGAAGAAGAATTATTATTTTTCGATGAGTCCCCTCTGCAGACCATGTGGAGATAATCGATAAGGTTGAGTTCAGGTTTCAAATTCAAACCTAATTGGTTACCAGAATCTTTGCTAGAGAGGCTTAGATCCAATGCAAGATCAAGGTTTTTGGTAAAACATCACCACCACCATCGGCGCCACCCATTTGATCAATACTGCGACTGTCCATGGAGGAGTTGTTTATTGCAGAACGAGGAGGAAGAGTATGATCAAAGACTATAAGGATGTTGGAATTACTTTCTGTAGAGAGATGATCACATGGCTAATGATGATCCTTTCTTGGAGGAGCTGCCGCTTTCAACTCTAATTGAAAATAATCGCTAGCGATGGCATTGTGGTTTTTAAACTTATGATGGCCTCCAAGAGCTATAAGCCCACCCCAATATAATTCATTCATTCTCTTTGGATTAAGGGGAAAGTCCCTTCGGGCGAAACCCCTCCCGCTAGTCACGACAAGGCCCTCATGCCAGTGGGGTGTAAATCAGGGATGTGCATGAACTGGCAGAGGACAGACGGAGAGGACGTAACGGGTGGCAATTTAATGCCCATGTTCTACCCCTAATGGGTTTCGAACCTCCACCTGCCGTTGAAGTTAACCAAACGTCACGTCAGTCTTACTAGCTCGCCTATGCCCCTGGGGGCTTAATTTATTCATTCTCTTGATCATTAGAATA
>JAOXNR010000346.1:0-11240 GCA_028571225.1 Parsonsia alboflavescens
TTAAGATATTATAATAAGATAAGATTAGTACATCTGGGAATGTTAATAATTCTATATGATAAGATTAAATAAGATATGATTAAAACTATGTTATACTTATTTAAATCTAAATCTAGATCAGTCTCATTTAAGAATACTAAGACATTAGACTTCCATGATTTGTAAACTCTAAATAAATGGATTGTTCCTACAGTTCCTTCAAGTCAAATATACATGTTTGGCTCACTGGATCTTAAATCAAGATATCCCATTAAATTTATGGAACAAATAGTTACTATGGAATCTAATAATCTGGATTTGGAATTATAATCTTCAAGTGATCTAAACCAATACCAGACTAGTGGATATAATTATATCCATGTAGGTTTGGTACAAGTTGCTTTTAAGCCATTAACATTAACAGGATTGAATGCTTGTATACTTGTAACTCTAAGAGAAATAAGATGTTTAGATTGGAAACCATCCTTGATGGGAGTGGCTCAAACAAGTTTGAGTCATAGTCTGGTATTTTAATGTATACCCAAATTTATGTCTTTCTTTAAGCGATAGATATTTATTTAAGGCCATAAGCCTTAAAGTGTAGACCCATGATTATAACTTTTTACCAGGGTCAAAAACAACAGGAATAGTCTATAAAATACATTTTAGAGTTATGAATACTCTATGTGACGCAGAGCTGGCCCATGAAGATATTCAGAAGGGTCCAAGTAGGTCCACAAGGCTGCAGGAGAAGTCTCTAGGCAATCGGAGCTGATCGGGAAAAGTTTTGGGGTCGAAACGGAAAAACTGAAAAGTTGTGGGAGAGTCAGAACGGGCTCAAATTTGGCGGGTCGACCTGAGACGGCCCAAGGAACAATAGTCACTGCTTTGCTGTAGTCAAGGCCATTTTTTGGCCTTTCGGGGACATCTGGATGAACTTTTGGGCCTTTTTCTATTTTCTGTAATTTTTAGAAACTTTTGGGGACTTTTCGTCATTTTTCATACTTTCAGTTTAGGGTTTATTTATTGTTGTTTTCCATCAGTTTGTAGGCAGATTTGATGTTTTGAAACTTTGAAGTTTTCGTTCAATAATATTCGGTTATCATAGTTTCTCAAGAATATTGTCGTTTTATTCTTGATTTGCCCTTTTCTGTATTTAGGCTTTCGAGTGAAGTCGATTATTGTTAAAGGTTCCATCTTTTCCTCCCACCATAATTCCGTTTTGCGTCACTATGTCCCAGAGCGAGACAAATAAGTTCTCAGGGACAGACAGTAGTAGTAAAAACAAATTTAACTACTATTGAAATGGTTACTAACAAATTGTTGAATTGGGAAGATATTAATTTTCCTGATACTTGGATTGTATCAAATGCTGTACCTCCAAGACCATTGTTTAGTCAGGATGTTGAACAAATAGTTCAACATGAAAGTGATGAGGTAGAAGTATCTTTTACCCCAACTGACAGAATAAGATTATCAAGATCTTATTCTAATTTCAAAAATTATAAAATTTATGAACCTCATTCAATATCAATTTAAGCACATCTATTTCTAGTGAATTTACTAGACGTCAAGTTAATGAAATTAAAATTTCAAAGCAAGATATTCCATATGGGATATATGATAAACATTTTGAAAGACTGTCTCCGAGTGCTTTGGAGATGAGTTTTCATGTTTAATGGATATAGATCAAATTAATCATGAATTAGAGGAACTAGTGGTGACCTCTATACCATCTCCTAAACTTAAAAAATTTAAGCCTGGTGAGATAAAGGATTATCCCACTGAAAGTCCAATATGACTTTTGCTAGGTTAAGAATTTAATGAACTTTGCAATAAACCATTTAGAGAATGATATTTCTCTAATTTTGATAAAAAAAATTGATATATAAATGGAAAGAGAAACACTTTGCTCATTTGGACAAGTATAATATTATATTCTACTTTATTCCCAGGTTTACAACTTTTTTACGTCTTAGAAATGACGCAAAAATTGAGTATGACTACTAAATCATGGACAACTAAAGAGAGCAGATTAATAAGATCTGTTTACCTCCTCAAAAAATATTATCCCTAACTCAGTAAAATGAGACCCTAGAAGCATCTGCTTTTATGAGAGTTAAAGCAGAAACAGGGACATCTATAAACTATATCTCTAACATATATGAACAATTGAATTATACAAATATGTATCTTCA
Source organism: Parsonsia alboflavescens (assembly GCA_028571225.1). Lineage (NCBI taxonomy): Eukaryota > Viridiplantae > Streptophyta > Magnoliopsida > Gentianales > Apocynaceae > Parsonsia > Parsonsia alboflavescens. The sequence goes on from JAOXNR010000346.1 coordinate 2,178, forward strand.
ACATTTGGGTTCACATATTGAATCCATTGAGAAATATTTGATAAAACTTCCAAAGGTTAAGGAGACAAAATCTCTTAATACCTCAAAGGAAGCTATTATAAAACCTCCGATAGAGGTTCAAGTGTTTCAAATGGGAGAATCATCATCTGCCAGCAATTGTTTGATTAATGCACTAGAGGAGAAGCTTAATAATCTTATGGTTAGTGTCTTGAACAATCAAACACAAAATGGTGATAGTTCCTCATTAGGAGAATCATCTAAAAATTTATCAGAAGAGAATGAATTTGGTCTTTTTGATAATGAGTTAAGTAATATTCAAGATAATTTTCTCGAAGTAAATAAGCTTAAATATAATGCTGGAGGGTTGTACCATCATTATTATAAAAGGCCAACCCCTACAGATATTTTGTTTGAAGAAAATGATAGCAGTATAGTTAATCATTTTTGCGCGAGTACCATATATGAATGGAACCTAGATGGATTTTCTGATGGAGCAATACATAATCTTCTCCACAGAATGATGATGTACTCTATTATCTATAAACAGGCAGAAAATGTAGAAAGAGTCATCTCAGAAATGATTACTTGTGGATTCAATGGTATTCTGAAAAGATGGAGGGATGATACTCTTAGTCCATCCCAAAGGCGTGAAATATTAAATGCCAAGAAAATGGTCAAAACAGAAGAAAGGACTTCAACTCAAAATTATGAAGTTGAAGATAGTGTATATACATTTGTATGTACCATTTTAGATCATTTTACATGTCAAATTATTGACCATGGTGAAAGAGTAAGGACTCTTTTACAAAACCTTAAATGCCAGTCTCTAACTAACTTTCGTTGACATAAAGATGTATTTTTTGCAAGAGTCACACATTTAAGTAACAGTAGCAATGAATATTGGAAGTCCAAATTCATAGAGGGATTGCCATATTTCTTTGTAGAAAGAGTTAAGATAACTCTTAGGATGGCTAATGATGGGATTTCTATTCCGTATGACCATTACACATATGGACGCCTAATAGGAGTCTGTATTCAAGAAGGCTTGGTATTATGTCAAGATATTAAGCTGAGAAACCAACTTAAAAAGCAGAGAATCACAGAGAAAATACAATTGAGAGAATTCTATGATCAATTCGCATTTCATATGCCAAAACTCACAAAATCCTCTAAATCTTCTAAAAAAAAGATAGAAAGTACCTTCGGGATTTGTAACCTTATATGTGGCTCATTTTAATGCTGGAATAAGGTTGCAAGTGCATCTTTCGTTTATAGACATCATGAAGTTTTTTAGGATTCGGTTGGGTCATCTGAACCCCAACTTCATTAGGTATACAATAGCTTTCATTTTGACATGTAGAGCATGTGGGGTTACATGCAGTTCAACCACCTTTAACGTCATCTATGGATCTTTGTTATAACTTAAATTTTTCAGATATATTTTGCCTAAATCAATGCATTATTTTTCTCACTTTTTTAACAAACACTCCTCTCCTATGCCTCCTTACCCCTCAACTCCCTAGAATCCTAGTTGGTTCCCCATTTTTCCCATCGTATATTGAATTCAAATCTTTATGATCTCAAGTGATGCTACCTATCCTAATAAAGCTAGACTTAATTAGAGCCATTACTTTTTAAGAACCCATGGAGCCATATTCTGAACGACGACGATGAAAATAAAGAAAAATTAACTGGAAATCAGACAGTCAATAACATGAGGAATCCCGAGAAGTAAATTGTTAGGGTTTTGGTCTATACTAGGATATTCCTTTCTCCAAAGACTATCATTGGTATCATGATAATGAAGATTGAAGATTCCATCCATCGAGCAACATTACGTGATTCCTCCGAGTTTGTGCATTTCGGTACTTTTGGATGCAAGAGTTTGTGCCATGTTGTTTGTCTATCTTGTTTTTAATCTCAAATTGTAATTCTTTTCTAGAAGTCGGTGTACTTTGGATTAAAAAAAATATACTATGAAAGTCTCTACATCAAAATTAGCTTGTGGAAGCTAGGAACATTAGTTTTGTGCCTTTGTCTAAAACTTAGAATTATGAGTTTTTGGGTTTTGTCTGTGGCCAATTCATATCCGAATTTGGCTTCTTTTGTCATGAAAAGGAGGTTCTCCTCGTTTGTATAAGTAGCCTTTGTTTTATGAGCTTGTGATTTATGATCTCTTCAAGAAAGGATAAAAATTATCCAATTCTACATATCCGTTCAGAAATAAATATCTCCCAATCCAGCATTCAAAAAGATAATCACAGATTTCAGATTGAAGCCCAAGATGTCTTGAAGGTACTATCAAAATTGGAAGTCCGTCGGAATTCGTTTCACCAACCAATTGTAGATTTAATCATAACTACGAGATGAAAATCCCCTCTGTCTCTTGTTTTTATCTTTTTCTCTTTCTTATGTCTTTTCCATTGAGAAACAAGACAATACCTAACCCTAATGAACTTCATGGATTTTTAAAGTAGAGTCAAACTTTGGATTTGAATCAAAATTAGATGCATTATTTTTCACATTCCTTTGTCTTTTACGCATTATTTTTCACATTAGTACATCTTTTGTCTTATGCAAGACTTTCCAGCTGGACATTTCCAACTATGTTCGTCTTCCTTCATCATCTACTTCCAGATTCTTCTGCTGCTTAAAATAATTTCTTCTTCTTTTTCTCTCGATTTCAAGGTACAAAAATTAATTTGTTAAAATATTCACGTCCCATATATTATTGTATGCATTTGGAATTCTTTATACTCTTTGGTCCTTTTTTTTTTTTTCCTTTCTAATGATTCTTTATATTTTTTAAACCGGGATCTGACTGATCTTTAATTATCGGGATCTGAAGGTATGATATTGTCTACAAGGTATGATGTAATAAATTGTTTTAAATATGCATATTTGGTCCATCTTCTCATTTATTAGGGAAAGAAAAGAGAAAAAATTCAGATCTATAGACAAATATTCCAACTTACCTTGAATATTCAAAAGGAAAAGGAAATTATAACCAAGACATCAAAAAAGGAAGAAGAATAACTAAGACAAAAAAAATTAATAAAACAAAAATGAAATTATAACGAACAGTGGATCATCCCTTTTTTTTTTACACCAACCCCTCTCCAATCCTCAAGATTAAACAGTGACATCCCCACCTACCCTAGTCATATCACAAACTCAAGACCTTCCAATCCTAACAGTTATCGTTTACAACTAAACTGACAAGGTTTGATAAGATCATGTCCCAATTAACAAGAAAGAAAAAAAAAATTGATAAAGAGAAAAAATAAAGAATACAACTAGACATGGCTAGCTTATAATCATCTGATCGATCATCTACAGAATCTCAATCTTGTCCTTTGCTGGCTGCCATAGTTAATTAAGGTAGATTTTCAAGGCAAGCAGGGACGACATCCTGGTATGTGTGTAGATGGATTACCATGACTGGGAGGGACAGGACCTTTTGGAAGCATTGTCAAGAGCTCATATCCTGAACTCTGTCTCCCTTTGCAAATAGTTAAGACATCAAAAACAAAACAAAAGGAAATTATAAATAACAATAAAAATAATGAACTGAAAGAAGCTCACAGGTTTGCAAAGAATCCTGGATGACATGGCTGGTGGGATGCTCTGCGCTGAAAATAACTGGAAAAGAATGATAAGGGGAAAAGACTTGTTAGACATGGTTGCTTGTGGACATTGATATGAATACATGCAATAACAAGAGAAAGAATATATAAATATATACAGAAATGCAGTGCACTCTATATAGGTACAGTTAAGTCTCGACAGTCAGACGGTAAACTGTTTTTTTTTAAAATAATAATAATAATTTTAATCAATAATCCTTAGGGTTTACTTTTTATCCTTTTCGGGTTTAAAATATAAAACTATAAGAAACTTAAATGTATTATAGAGTGCAGCTATCCCCCTTTCACAGAAAACTTTATCGATATGGAATGCACTATTAAATCTTTAACCATCAAAGTTAACGGTCAACTATTTTTCTTTTAAAAAAAATTTAATTTGATCAAGTAATTTAGGATTTAGTTTATCTTTTTAAAATTTGATATATGAATATATTTGCAAAAAGAAAAATTTATGGAAAAATTTTTTTTTTTAAAAAAAGGGGTTGATTTAAACTTTGATAATTATAAATTTAGCAGTGCACATCCACTCTATAGCATTACTCTGTTTGTGACAAGAAAACAATATGCTAATAATATATATTTATATTGAGCATGCTTTTGAAGGAGTTGTTTTTTGTGGACTAGACCTTCTTCTTTTGACTTAAAAATTGTTCAATTCTGCCTTGTTACCTAACCACGACTTCTTGGAAGAACTAATTATGAGGTTCCAAATGCTTTTCTTTTTCCCATTCTTTTATTAATATTTGTGACAAATGATCTTTGAAAACCTATATTGGAACTTTATTTTATTTTACACTCTTATTGAGGCATAAGATTTGAACTTTAAAAAAAAAAAACATATAAACATTACTCCTTGAAGAACTCTAACTGTTTTTACAATCCAAATAGTCTAAATAGAGTTTTTTTTAAATTTCTTTTTTTTGGGGGGAGGGAGCACTGTCCCTTGCTGTCAGCAGGTTTCGAACCCGGGGACCTCTGAAAGTGGATACCAAGTGGGTTTGCCATTAGGGCAAGCCCCACTCGGTGTCTAAATAGATTTAGAGAATTTTGGAGAGAGACGAAATGTTTGGGAGATGAAGAAGACCAGAGAGGATGTCTTTTGATATTCTACATAATAGAGGTACGATTTTTCGATAATTTTTTTTAATATCACATTTTTGATTGGTAGAAATTGTATGGTTTCTTAGGCCACCATTCAGAGACTTTCTGTCTGCTATCTAGTACCAAAAAATTCCTCTCGTTGAAAGGAATCCATAGCATATTGAATCACTCAATTCCAATTAGTAGATAAAAAGTCACGAATTTTGAAAGTTTTAAAAAATTTATGAAAAAGTATGATCGCGAGGCATTTTTGGGGATTAATAACTCTTGCTTTTGCGAATCGTATATGGATTTGAAGCAGGAAGTGAGATGTGTCTATAGATATATAAATTATGTCTTTATGAATTTGGAATTTTTGGTAATAGAGGTGGCAGAAGAAGGGGAAGAAATGCGACCCCTAATAAAAATTTGGCTGACCTAAAAGAATATTTCTAAGTAAGAAGCCATCATCATCTGGGAAAAAATCTCCAGAACAAAACCAACCATCAATGAAGGAGGTGGTCAGTGCTGGACCAATATATACTGAAGGCACAATTCAAGAAGAAATTCTTCCAGTTGAAATAGAAGATCTCACATGGGTAAATGATCCATGGTATTTGATGCAGAAATATCTGGGTCAAAGAGCTCATATAGCAAAAGAGTATAAGCCTAGAATATCTGGACATCCCTCATCTCCGGTAACTCCACATGTAAGCTTATTCCCTCCATATTAGCAAAAAAATTTACGTTTTTGTCCTTCCGAATTGGGTTGACAGTATCTTGGTCTATGGATGAATTCCACGACGTAATGTGGCTGTTTTCGGGTTGCTCCAGCTACCAAATCACTTGAAGCTGGCTGATTTGCTAGAATTCCCAACTCCCGCTCTGCGTGTTTCTCTGTCTCTCCACTAATCTACATGGTGGGATTGTCGAGCGTTCCTCTTTCACATGAAATTGTGGTGTCCATTTAAGGACCCACATTAGAACGCCATTGAGCATCCAAACCTCTTTGAGCCATAGTCAGCAATAATCTTCCTCATGTGTGACTCGGATCAGCCCTGCCTTGCAATCTCTCTTAAGACCAATCAATTTTATCGCTTTCCTAATCATATCAATAGAAGCCTTTCCGTAAGAATATTTTCCTACCTGCGCCAGTCTGAATGAAGAGCTCAGTTTCTGGACCTCTTCCTTGGAAAAGAAGGCCGATTCCCCCTTAGAAGCTTGGGTAGTTCTCAGGCTAATGCCTGGGGGTTCACCGCCTAGTTGCGTTTTGGATAGGGAGGAGAAGTTTCCTTTACCCCAGGGTGGGGCGCGGCCGGCGGTTGATCTCGCAATGGTGCTGGCGGCAGACTAGCCGCCATCTTCCTTGAGGAAGTAGATTGGGTGGGATTCTTGCAAAAATTAAGAAGTTTCCTTTTTCAGCCTGGAGAAAATCTTTCCCAACTTCTTGGAAGATCTAATTAGGAGGTTCCAAATGGTTTTCTTTTTCCTTTTCTTTTATTAATATTTGTGACAAATGATCTTTGAAAACCTATATTGGACCCTTATTTTATTTTATACTCTTATTGAGGCACAAGATTTGAATTTTTTTTAAGAAAAAAAAAAAGAAATAAAAACATTAGTCCTTGACGAACTCTAATTGTTTTTATGTTTGATGTGATCTCAAACTTGAAAGGAATCCTTCATTCATCAATGCAGTTGTAAATTACACCCAAATTGAGATCCACCCAAGACTTCATTAAGAGGTTCAAGCTAGATGACTAATGGCCATGATTGTCTTCTAATATGATCTATTAGTTTGGATTTCATCAACCCAATTCAATTACTCTCGCCAAGTATTGAAGAACTCAGGAGTTTCACTAAGAACCCTTGTTGACCTTTTAGATGAACCCTCAAGAAAAGTTAAGTTTAATCCAAAAGGATTCTCTCAATTGTATGAGATTTGTTTGTAGAAAATAAGTTTTCTTGCAAATTACAAATAGAGAGCTATTTATAGTCTCATCTCTATGAAACCCTAGGAATGATTAGAGACTTGTTTAAAAATCTAAACTAGCTTAAAATATAAAGATAAGTCATTAAAAACAAGTGGAATTGTCTAAAAGAGTCAAGAACACATTGAGAACAAAGTTGTCAAAATGGGTACTATAGCAATCAACATCGGATGGTGCACCGGATGGCTACTGGAATCGTTCGGTGCTGCTCCTTGCTTTTCAGCCAGCGCTGAATGAGACTCTAGAGTGCGCCGGATGAACTCTGGTTCATATTTCAGCATCTAATCTTTCTAATTCAAGGCTTGCAATGTCTTCCATTATCCACAAGTTAAATTCCTTCCTTGCTTGCTCTCCATCCTTTAATGATTGCTCTTCAAAGATTGTTGAGAAATCAAGCTTATCTTCTCTCCCTTGCATAAATGTGATCAATGCTTGCCACAGCTTAGATGCTTTGGCTCTTGTAATTGGACCAGAAGGTATCCTAGGTGTCGGATCTCCATCAATGTTCCAAATGGTCTAAATAGAGTTATAGACTTTTGGAGAGAGACAAAATGCTCGGGAGTTGGAGAAGACCAGAGAGGGTGTCTTTTGATTTTCTACATAGTACGATTTCTCGATAATTTTTTTTTAATATTGCATTTTAGGTTGGTAGAAATTCTACAGTTTTTTAGGCCACCATGCGGAGACTTTCTATCGCAATCTTGTACCAAGGAATTTCTGTCATTGAGAGGAATCCATAGCATATTGAATCACTTGATTCCAATTAGTAGATAAGAAATTATGAATTTTTAAAGTTTTGGAAAATTTATTAAAAAGTATGATTGCGAGGCATTTTTGGGGATTAATAACTCTTGTTCTTGCAAATCTTATATGGATTTGAAGCAGGAAGTGAGATCTTTCTATAGATATATAAATTATGTCATTATGAATTTGAAATTTTCGGTAGAACATGTTTGGGGGAATGTTACTCACCTATGATATTAAATCATTGTGATATTTTGAAAAATTATATTTTATATCATTTCATATTTTCTGACAAAATTTCAAAATTTTTGGAGTTTCAGACTATTTTATATGATTTTCGCAAGGTATTAAATCTTTCTACAGGGTGAGGATGTTTTGAAAGATTAAAATTTCCCAAAATTTACAATAAGTTTTCTTTTAATAATTTGATTCGTAATTCAAAATTTCATAGCTTACTCTCTGGAATATATTTTTTGTTATATATTTCTAAAATGCTAGGAAAATGTAAGAAATGAATAAATAACTCATTTTAAAATATTCTAGTAAATTTTTATGGCTATTCAACAATATTTAGGTTGGTTTGGAAGGTTAGAACTTCATGCAATTAAAATAAAATTAACCCTAACTAAAATAATAATAAAATATTCTTTAACTTATTTCCATAGGTTTATAAAATGAACCAATAACTGTTTCAAACTTGTTCTCATATGACTATGAAATGTGTCAACAAATTATTCCGAATCAAGTATAAATCTATAATAATATTTAAATAATAGCCAATAACAAAACAATAAATCCGAATTCTAACCATCAGTTTACCCCCCTGAGGCACGGGTCCACAAATCATAGCTATCCAAATTAACTGGAAACCAAACAGTCAAGAACGTGAGGAACCAAGAGAAGTAAATTGGTAGGGTTTTGGTCTATACTAGGATATTCGTTTCTCCAAAGAATATCATTGGTATCATGACAATGAAGAGTGAAGATTCCATCTATTGAGCAACATCATGTGATTCCTCCGAGGTTGTGCATTTCGGTACTTGTGGATTTAGGAGTTCGTGCCATGTTGTATTGGTTGTCTTATTTTCTCTCAAGTTGTAATTTTTTTAAAAAGTCTGTGTACTTTGGATTAAAAAAAAAATAGTATAAAAGTGTGTGCATCAAAATTAGCATCTAGAAGTTAGGAACATCAGTTTTTGTGCCATTGTATAAAACTTAGAATTATGAGTTTTGGGGTTTTTGTCCATGGCCAATTCATGTCTGAATTTGGGTTCTGTTGTCATGAAAAGGAAGCTCGCCTCTTCTATATAAGGAGCATTTGTTTATGAGATTGTAATTTATGATCTCCTCTTCGAGAAAGGATAAAAATTATCCAATTCTACATATTTGTTCAAAAATAAATATCTCCCAATCCAGCCACCAAAAAGATAATTACACATTTCATATTGAGGCCCCGAATGTCTTTGAGATAGTATCAAAATTTGAAGTCCATCGGAATTCATTTCACCATCCGACTGTAGATTTAATGATAGCTACCAGAAGTTATGTGGGGGGGGGGGGGGGGGGGGGGGGGGGGGGGGGGGGGGGGGGGGGGGGGGGGG
>JAOXNR010000347.1:0-11232 GCA_028571225.1 Parsonsia alboflavescens
AATTCAATCACTTAATTGAGTTGTGAACCTATGAATTAAACCATATTTTTCAGTAACTTCACCTAAGATATGATGCCTATCCAAAAATTTAAAACCCTAAATGCACTGGGTTGAGCTACAGATTCAATGAAGTGTCGTCTGCGGTCTTCTTCTGCGTGATTGCTCACGGCGGTCGACAGTGAGAAAGAGAGAAGAAGAAGAAGAAGAAGGTAGTAGAGAGAGAGAGGTGACTTGTCGTGAGTGGTGTGAGTTTGCTTTCCCATAAATCTCTATTGGCAGCTGTAGTAGTGTAAGGAAAGTTCTAGTGATTGAGTCACTGACTGTAGTTTCACTATTTTAGATTTAAAATTTTTTTTTATTCTTTTTAAAAATACCTTGGCCCCAAGGGTTGGCCTGACCCATCCCTTCCTCAGCCCTCGACCCTTAAGGGCTGGACTAAAAAGCCCTCCAAAATTATGGGGTAGGGTTGGGCCGGCTCCAAGGGCCCGATCCCAATTGACAGCTCTAGTAAAACTTTTCTACCTAATCTATGTAGACTTGTACTCTTAGAAAATTCTATTATGAATCGATTTCATTGGACGTTGTGACTCACATTGAGTCATATCACATATTATCTCCACAAAGTATTAATATTTTGTGATAATAACAATAATAATAATAATATCTCTTGTATTGATATGAAAGGAACACAAGATTCATACGTGGAGATATAGATCATATTCATATCAAAATTTTACTTAACTTATTAGCTGTGGCCCATTAAGAATCACTTGTCCACATGTGGGCCTAGTTCATTGTGTATATATATATGTGTGTGTCCTCATAACATTGTTCACATACCATTCCCTTAATCTAAACTATCTATTCCCAGTGATTTTTTTCAAACTTTGAAGCAGGAGGAAGCAATGGGAAAGACTCCGTTGGCTTTAATCCTCATGTTCACAATCTTGTTTGTCATTTCAAGTTAGTGTTATTGTGGTTTCATACTCTTCACCTCTAACACATCTGCATTTTGTTTTGTTTTGTTTTGTTTTTTTTTTAAATTTCTTCACCTCATCCCTTCTTCTTTTTTTTAAAAAAATAATTATCAAAAGTAGAGAGAGGGAAAGAAAAAAATTGTTAATCTGTGACTTTCATTTGTGGGTTCTCTTGTTAATTTGATTTGACATCATAAATTTCATATGCATATTGAATATTATTTTATACTTATTACATAAAATCACGCACATTAATTTTTCTTATCACAAGTAATTAATGGACTTCTAATAAATTGCAGGTTGGACAGGTTCGAATGTTTCAGCAGCACAGCCTGAACGTAAAAGCAAATTTTGCAGAACCAATGAGGATTGCAAGGATCGCGATTTTCTCGAATGCCCTCCTGATAAAAGAATTTGTTTTGATTTAACTTGTCGTTGTTCTACATTTGATGTCCAAAGGTGCAAGAGCAAGAGCGACTGCACAGATCTTAAGTGCTCTCCTGAGAAAAGGATGTGTGTCAATCAATCATGTGAATGTCTTGGCTCCTATAAAAAGTAATTAGAACATGATATATATAAAAAGTTACTAATTTTCTGCCTTTAAAATTTATTATCATTTTATCAATTCTTATCGAGTTTACTACTAAACATATATATAAAAACAATTAAAATAATACGTGGAAAGAGAAAAACCAATATATTATTGAATTGAAGAAATAAGGAATGCATTTGAACAAGTAACTTTTAATTTTTGTATAAATATTGACTCACTTGGATCGATTCAAATTTGGCTCTACGGACTTTTCCTGTTCTTCAATTATAACACCATACACCAAGGTCAATACTTTAAACATATTTTCTATCATGATAACTTGGTTACTAATCACAAATTAAATGTTAAACTTAATCTATATACTAAGAGTTTTAATTTGATATTTAACACGAGTTAAAAGGATTAATAACGAGAGAAAAATCTCATCCCAAAGATTGCGCAATTGAATACACAATGCTGGTATTGTTCATCAGTCTGATACTATTCATCACCCATGCCAAATCGAACTTTCAATGACTATCCCCATAGTCACAAGTCTATATAATAAGGTAATAATCTACTATCAAAGATATGTGACTTTTACATCCCAAATTTTACAACTCTTATTTCCGCATTGCAAAGCAAGTTTTTAATTTCAGCATCGGACAAGTTTCGAAAACCACCCACAAGACTGACCAATGACCATTTTTATTGTACCAAACATGCCCGCACCGAAGGTAACCGAGCAGACCTAACAGCAACATCACAAAACACTCATATTTTTGCACCTACGATTCTTTCTCAAGTTGGGAGAGGGAAATAATTTTGTTAAGAATCTTATCCTCGATCTTTTTTGATGGAAAATTTTTTGTTTCTTTTTTTTTTTTTTCTTATCCTTGTAATAATTATAGAAATAATATTTTCGTAGGTTATATTTCACCTTCAAGGAAAATATGAATTTCTTAGTCCATTTTCTACCCACACCTTGTTCGAAAAGAATGTATTTTTCTCTAAGGAATTTTCTTCGGTCAACTAAGGAGCATTGTCTCCCAACGTTTCCTCTGCAATTGGTGCCTCGTGGTTCTTGATCTACTCTCTTCACGTAGCAAAAGGAGAGTACCTGATTTATCTTAAAAGATAAGTTTCATTAGAATTTTTAATTCTTATTTTTAGGATTTAGTTTATAAAATATATTTATATAAATATATAAAAAATACTCGTAAATTTTTTTATTTTTATTCTAGTGAATATCACACAAAACTGTATTTAAAGACTCGATAATGATATGTTTATCGGATCGGACTGATCGGTCCGACCGATCAAATCAAGAACTGATCAGTTGATTGGTCCAATTTGAGGATAAAAATCTATTATTTCAAAAATTGATCTTATTTTATTAAACCGTTGCCAACCGATCGGTTCAACTGATGAACCGTTTAATTGACCGATTTGGTACCAGACCGGTTGATTTCCTTTCCAAAAAATTCTGATTTGAAGAGAAGGATTCCGGCGCACCGGAGATTGAGACCACCGTCACATCCATCACCATTGCCTTCTCCACTGCCGGCGGATGGACGAAGAGGCAGCCGTCCAGTGAATCGCCGGTTATCGAAACCGTGAAGGCCTATTCAGATTCTCAAGAAATTTCAATCGGAGCCTGTTCCGTTCAGATTAGGCGATCTTAGTACTACCGATCTTGATCATCACCGGAATTTGACTGCACTGGAAGATGATGAAGGAGTGTTTTTCCGGCTGCAGACTTGCGGAGACATATTTTCGCCGTCTTGGGAATGTTATGTTTTGCCTCGATCTCCACGGTTGTATTTCGAGGTATTTGAAATTTAGAATCAATTCCATGCTTTTCATTGCAGAAATTTTCTCTTTTTTTTTTAAATTTTTTTTTATTTACAAAAAAAGAAAAGGTAGATGCCAATGGGGTGGTGGAATGGTCAAAGGTGAAGAAGAAAGCTTCTGCTATGGGATGACATGATTGATCGTAAAGGGAACAATCATTTCACATCGACGAGCAGAGGGGAAAGGGTTAGTGCTACAGTACTACTACTGTTAACAGAAATCTTTGTTACCAAAATTTTCTTTTTTTCTTCTTCTGTTTTTATTTTTACTTTGTTGACCTTATTGCTTTGGTACTAGTAATTTAGTACTACTACTAAGTGATTAAATCATAGTCGGATATAATTGGGAAAACCAAAAATATTTTTGTAATTAATCTTTTATAAATTTTAAGATTTTTTGTATTTAGGATTAGTTATAAATTAATCCTAAATCATCTCATATTCTTTTCATATATTTTATACACATATATAGTTAATTTGAGAATAAATTATATTATTTTAATATATTTCAATTTATATAATAAATATATTTAATTATTAAATTAATCGATTCAATTATCGATCTAATATTGATTAAATCATTAAATCTTGAATCAGTAACTTTTCTGATTTGATGATCGATTCTGAAAACATTGAGATCCGAGTCCACATGAGTTCCTCTCAAATGAGAAACTCTGCTTGTTCATTTGAAGTCCTCCCACACTTCCTATTTTTATTTTAGTTGAAAATGACAAAAATTAAGAATCTGGATACTCATGAGACTTGCTTAGGCTCTGCTTATTTACATACTCCCTCTGTGCCTATTGATAATGATCTGGCACAATATGAGAAAAAAATGAGTGAAATAATCATTAAATTGTGAAGAATAACTTATAAAAGACAAAAAAATGAATACAAACTCAATAAATAGGGATGGAGGGAATATTAAATTGTCACAACATACATACTTTAGAAAAAAAATATTTGAAAAAAGATATCATATATGATATTGTTTTTTTGGTTATAAATTTTAATAAACATCTTTTTTTCCACTAAAAAATAAATATCTATAATATGTTATTTGATTGGAATATGATTTGCCATATGCACTTTACTTCATGCAATGAAACTAAATAACTATCAAGTTTTATGGAATATGATTAAATAATTCAAAATATGCAGGTTTAATTAATATTTAATATCCAAAGTAAATATTAATAAGATACATAGATGTCCAACTTCGTCCTTGATTGTAACTCTGTTTATATATATATTTTTTTTCAATGCAACAATTAAACTATGAAAAATGATAATTTTTGCGAGGAAAAAAAAAAATGATGATAAGGTTAGATTTAGAATTATTGGCCAATCAAGGACTCAAACTGTATCATTTTGACCATTTTGATCCATAAAGTATTTTTTTGGCTTGATTAGTCCTTAAATTATTTACTGATTGATCATTTTGATCCTTTTGACCAGAATCTTCAAAAAAGTTATCGAAATTTTGAGTCAACGGTAAGTTAACCAAAACAGGCCATCTGAAGACCGAATAAAGCGCTAGAAAGGTCGGCTGGAATTTTAACCCACCCGGAATCATATGAAAAAAACAAAGGTCCACCAGGGTTGCAGCAACCTTCTGCTACTTGACATCCTCTACTTTCAATCTGTTTCTCCTCTTCCACCTCTTCGCTAGATGGAGATGATGAACAGCAGTGGCAGGAATTTTTTTTTTTTTTTTTTTTTTTTTGAACTTCAGTGAACAGCAAAATGACAGAAATGCCCTCCCTATTTTGGTAAACTCGCCGTTGACTCAAAATTCCGGTGACTTTTTTTAAGATTTCGATTAAAAAAACCAAAATGGCTAATCGATAAATAGTTTAAAGACTAAACAGATCCAAAAATACTTTAGGGATCAAAATGGCCAAAAGGGTATAGTTTGAATTCTTAATTGGTCAATAATTCATTAGATTTATATCAAATTTTACTGCATCAAGTATTGAATAACTAAAGAAAGGGGAGTTTTCATTTCTTCCCAAATTGAGAACGATTATTTCCTATTTACCTAAACCCTCACAAAATTAAGACCTATGCTCCACCTATCATGATAACTTGGTTACTAACCACAAATCAAATATTAAACTTAATCTATATACTAAGAGCTTTAATTTGATATTTAACACTAGTTAAAAGGATTAATAACGAGAGAAAAATCTTATCCCAAAGATCGCTCGATTGAACACACAACGCTGGTATTGTTCATCAGTTTGGCACTGTTCATCACCCATCCCACATCGAACTTTATATGACTATCCCCATAGTCACAAGTCTATATAATAAGGTAATAATCTATTATCAAAGATATGTGACGTTTACATCCCAAACTTTACAACTCTTATTTCCGCATTGCAAAGCAAGTTTTTAACTTCAGCATTGGAGGAGTTTCGGAAACCACCCACAACATTGACCATTTTTATTGTACCAAACTTGCCCGCACCGAAGCTAACCGAACAGACCTAACAGCAACATCAAAAAACACTCATATTTTTGCCCCTACAGATTCTTTCTCAAGTTGGGAGAGGGAAATAATTTTGTTAAGAATCTTATGATGGAAAATTTTTTGTTTCTTTTTTTTTTTTCTTAACCCTGTAATAATTATAGAAATAATATTTACGTAAGTTATATTTCACCTTCAAGCAAAATATGAATTTCTTAGGCCATTTTCTACCCACACTTTCTTCGAAAAGAATGTATTTTTCTCTAAGGAATTTTCTTCAGTCAACTAAGGAGCGTGTTATGGAAAGAATTGAGAAGGAAGTTGTGAAGGTTGACCTAGAGAAGCTACGAACTATCTCTATTCGGAATAGGGAGGAATATATCGTAAGAAATACACCAAATGAAGCAAATGTTGTCGTGGATATCGTCCAGAAGAAGTGTGGATGTCGGAGATGGGAACTAGAAGAGATACATTGCAAACATGCCATTGCTATGACAAAGTAAAATTTTTGGTCTATTTTGTGACATAGATGGCCTATTTCGTGCCATTCTTTGTTAATTTCGTGCCTCAAGGAGGAAATTTCAAAATAAATTTTTTGGTCCATTTCGTGATATTGATGGTCAATTTCGAGACACACTAGTCAATTTCGAGACACATTTGATCAATTTCGAGACATAGATGGTCAATCTCGAAATTGATTTTTTTTTTAAAAAAAAGATTCTCTAAGCATGGAATTAAATGTTTCTACAACTCATCTTCCTTAATTCTTTTTTATTGGGAAAATGGGGCTCACTATTACACTCTATATCGTGGTAATTCATTTGACATGAAAATACCGAGGAAGACATATGCATCTTTGATACAGTCTGTGCCCTTGTGTTCGTGTTTGAATTCAATTGCAGGTATGAATGACGTGGATGTCGATGCTCTTATTGGCAGAACGTTTGTCGGAAGACCACAAGATTCATTCTTTATCTCTCAAAATGAACTATACTGTCGAAGGAAATCGTGTAAAATATGCAAAAAAAAAGGATATAATCGTCTTACTTGTCCAAATGCACACAACACGAAAGCCCCACTTCTTGAAGAAAATGATCCAACATTGACTGACTTAAATCATGAAATGCTCATATCTAATCCAATATCCACATAACAATCTCGAGTTTCTGGAGAGGGGTACTTGGTGGGAAATGATGAGTCAAATTTTGTTAATGTTGATGTGACTGTCTTCGCTAAAGGTGTGGATTTTTATGAAGGCTAGAGTGTTACACGGTTCATGGCATGTAAATGTTATTTTAACAAATAGTAAATTTGTCATTTATTTTGAATTGCATATTTGTCATTGAATCTTCTTCTTTGGCCATAATCTTCTAACTTGTTAGAACATAGTCAATACAAAAGCCCCTAAAAAAAGACGAAGCATTTAATTCAAGCTACTTCAAAACCCAGATACAAAACCATCAAACAAAAGCATTTGTTCTCTATTACGAAAAGCAATATATTTGGCAATATGGGCCTTTCTTGCATTGTTTCATAAAGTACAATGGAGACCTTTGAAACAATCGACTCCAACAATCAATAGGAAGATGGACCTAATTTTTTTCAACACCATTCTCAGCCATATTTCTTCTTCTTCTTCTTTAGTCATGAAACTGGGGGAAAAATTAGGACAAGCATAATAGAAAAAAATCCCCATTTAAATATCCCATTTCGAGACTTGGATTGGGGATTTCGAGACACACAGATACTACTTCGAGACACACTCAAACAATTTCGAGACACAGATTTTCGATTCATAATCCATTATTTTCAACCCAAGTATTCAGTCTCAAATATGCACAACACAACACAGTTTAATCCATACTTTCAATAACTACAAAATCCGGAGGGCATCAGCACATGCTTTCGGTAAGTTGTCCAATAAAAGTCTTAAAAGGGGTTGAATTCAAAAGATGTCCATAAAAAAAGGTCCATGGAGACCTTGGTTTCTCAAATCCAGCAACAAAAGGTATAACCTATCCTTTTATTTTGTAGAGTTGATCAATTAGTTTATGTGCCATTTCCATTGCCTTTTTCTCTTCGGTTACAATTTAGGACTTTTGCTTTTGCAACTATTGCTCATTGGTGTATACCATACACCAAGGTCACTACTTTGACCACATTTTCGACCATGACATCTTGGTAATTAATAATATATCAAACACTAAGCTTAATCCATGTATTAAGACCTTTAATTTGATATATTACAAGAGCTAAGAGGCTTAATAACGAAAGAGAAATCTCATCCCAAAGACAATTCGATCGAACACAAAACATCGGCACTGTTCATCAGTCCGGTACTATTCATTACACATCCCATATCGAACCTCCAAAGATTGCCGTATAGTCACAAGTCTATATAAAGAAGTTTACACCTGTTACCGAGGTACGAGACATTTACTACTTAGAACTCTTACACCCGCTTTCTCTCTATCGAACTAACCTAAGCTTCGACGGAATTTCAGGAACACCTTATCACTCTAACCCTTCACTGTGCAGAAACACAAGGAGACCAACATCATCCGGCATCTGGGGATAACTTGCCCAATACCTCAGTCATCCAGAGCCAAGGTTTATCCACATCATTACTCATCAAAGATAACAATCTAACTTGTGGACTCAATTGAAGGTAGACTTTGTAAAATTTTACTTTTAATCCAAGTTGGTTGTAATTTTTACCATTTTAATAATGTAACTGTCACTCATTTAATATCACAGTCCTATTTGTGGACCTAATTCAAAACAGAATTTGAAAACATATAACTTTTAGTTTGTGGTGATTGTAATCTTTAACCCTCTTATTTTTTTTTTCAATTTTGTAACCGTCTCTCATTTATGATCATTGTCTCATCCGTGTACCTAATTCATGAAAAAATTTGTAAATCTTTTATAAATAATCTATGTAGACTTGCACTCTCAGAAAATTCTATTATGAATCGGGTTCATTGGACCTTATGACTCACATTGAGTCATATCACATATTCTTTTTCCACAAAGTATTAATACTTTATGATGAAAAAAATAAATAATATCCTTTGTATTTATATGAACGAAGCACAAGATTCATGTGTGGGGACATAAACTATATTCATACCAGAATTTTCCTTTAACTTGTTAGCTGTGGCCCATTAAGATCACATGTCCACATGTGGGCATAGTTCGTTGTGTATATAAGTGTGTGTCCTGATAACATTGTTCACATACCATTCCCCAGTTAATCTAAACTATCTATTCCCAGTGATTTTTACAAACATTGAAGCAGCAGGGAGCAATGGGAAAGACTCCGTTGGCTTTGATCCTCATCTTCACCATATTGTTTGTCATTTCCAGTTAGTGTTATTGTGGTTTCATACGCTTCACCTGTAACACATCTGCATTTTTTTAAAAAAATTTCTTCACCTCATCCCTTCTTCTTCTTCTTCGTTTTTTGAAATAATTATCGAAAGTAGAGAAAAAATTTTTTGTTAATCTGTGTCTTTCATTTGTAGGTTCTCTTGTTAATTTGATTTGACATCATAAATTTCATATGCATATTGAATATTATTTCATACTTATAAATAAAATCACGTACAATAGTTTTTCTTATCTCAAGTAATTAATGGACTTTTGATAAATTGCAGATTGGACAAATTCGAATGTTTTAGCAGCACAGCCTCAAGGTTATATCAAACTTTGCAAAACTGATGAGGATTGCAAGGATCGCGATTATCTCAACTGCCCTCCTAATAAAAGAATTTGTTTTAATTTAACTTGTCGTTGTTCTACATATGATGTCCAAAGGTGCAAGCGCAAGAGCCACTGCACAGATCTCAAGTGCTCTCCTGAGAAAAGGATTTAATCATGTCAATGTCTTGGCTCTCAGAAAAAGCAATTAGAACATGATATATTTTAAAAGTTACTAATTTTCTGCCTTTAAAATTTATTACCATTTTACAACTCTCAAGATTAAAATAAAGAGTCTGCTATACCCTCCTGAAGGTCTGCTAAAAACAATTGAAATAATACGAGATAAGTGGGAAGAGAAAAACCAATGTATTATTGAATTGAAGAAATAAAAGAGTGCATTTGAACGAGTAACTTTTAATTTTTGGATAAATATTGACCAACTTGGATCCGATTCAAATTTGGTTCTACGGGCTTTTCCTGTTCTTCAATTATAAGCAGCACCTCATATGAAGATCGATTCTTTCTCAAGTTGCGAGAGGGAAATAATTTTGTTAAGAATGTATTCCTCTTATCTTTTTTGATGGACAATTTTTTGTTTCTTTTTTTTTTTTTTCCTGCTCAAGCCTGTAAAAATTACAGAAATAATATTTTGGTAAATTATATTTTGTCTTCTAGAAAAATATGAATTTCTTTGTCCATTTTCTAGCCACGCCTTAATCGAAAAGAATGTATTTTTCTCTAAGAAATTTTCTTTTGGTCAACTAGGGAGTATTGTCTCCCAACGTTTCCTTTGCAATTTGGTGCCTCGTGGTTCTTGATCTACTCTTCACGTAGAAAATGGAGAGTACCTAATTCAACTTAACAGATCAAGTTTTCTTAGAATTTTTAATTTTTATTTTTAAGGTTTAGTTTATAAAATATATTTATAAAAGTACATAAAAAATACATGTAAATTTTTTATTTGTATACTAATAAATATCACTCAAAAATGTATTTAAAGATCCGAACCCTCATAAGTTCCTCTCAAAGGAAAATCTCTGTTTGTTCATTTGAAGTCCTCACACACTCTCTATTTTTATTTTAGTTGAAAATGACACAAATCAAGAATTTGGATTGAAGCATAATCATGAGACTTGCTTAGGCTCTGCTTATTACATACCCCCTCTGTGCCTATTGATAATGATCAGGCACAATATGAGAAAAAAATGAGTGAAATAATCATTAAATTGTGAAAAATAACTTATAAAAGATGAGATAAATAAATACAAACTCAATAAATAGGGATGGAGGAAACATTTAATTGTCACAACATACATACTTAAGAAAAAAAATAATTTTGAACAAAGATGTCATATATGATTTTTTTTTTTGTTATAAATTTTAATAAACACCTTTTTTTCCACTAAAAAATAAATATCTATAATATGTTATTTGATTGGAATATGATTTGCCATATGCACTTTACTTCCTGCAATGAAACTAAATAACTATCAAGTTTTATGGAATATGATTAAATAATTCAAAATATGCAGTGTTAATTGTTGTGTTTGGCAGAATCCCACATCGGGAGATTAGGAAAAATGAGGAGGAGTTTTGCCTATAAAAGAACTCCTCTCCCTCCCTTTGAAAAATATCCCTTCTACAACCCAAAAATTGTATCCTCTTCTATTTTTGGGTAATTTCTTCTCTCTT
>JAOXNR010000348.1:0-11230 GCA_028571225.1 Parsonsia alboflavescens
TTTAGACACAATCACACCAGACCAAAACATTGGCCAATACCTTATTTTAACACAAGGGAATCAGCTAATGTTTAACATCTTCGCCAATACTCCTCTCATTTTTTATTTTTTATTTTTTTGAAAACATATCCAAAATGAAGTCATTTCACACCAGCGTTTTCAAATTCAACGACATCAACTTATCCATTTTAGTTGCACATAGCAGCTTGTGCAACTTCACATATTATAGCCAAGTTATATATATATATATATATATATATATATATATATATATATATTAGTGTAATTTAAAGATATTAACATAACCATTATTCGTCATCTTAATTTTCTCTTTTTTCTTTTTCTTTTTTATTGTAATTTTTATTCTATGTGATTTAAGTCAAGGGCTCAAAGGGATATAGGGACTCTGAATCTTTTACTACATTTTTTTGTGTCACTCTCTAAATCATTTGATGGGGTCCAAATGTGATGGACCGGATCACCTCGCAAATTCTGATGGAGCTCCGCCGTCAGCAGCCTAAGAAGATAAGAAAGAGAGGTCACCGGAGTGGACTGTCGCCCGGGGAAGAGCTCTGATGGCTAAATTAGTATTCTGAGAGAGTTTTCCGGTCAAGACAATTCTCAAACCAGCAGGCCGGTTTTCTCCTTCTTTTTTGTTTCCCTCTCCCCCCAGACTAGTTGGGTGTTTTGTTTTAGTAGAGAGAGAAAGTCAGTTACCTCCCCGAATTAGCTCTCCATTATGTAACAGTAGGCAATTAGGATAACCGTGGGATTCAGTCAAATCCTGCTAATTGCTCCTAGGAACTCGAAGTTTCCCTAGAATAAGAGATCTTGCCATTCACGTCTCTGTGAGAGCTACGAGCCCACTAGCCGACCTTCAGACCAACTTCACGATATCCCCGTGGACGCTGAGAAGCGCGAACATCTCTTCTGGTAAGGTCGCGCCGAGTGATCCTTGGCTCCATAGAGTGACTAAGAGTCGTGCACCTATGGTCGTGGCATGGAAGATTTATGATTCGGATTGGAGCTTGCCAGGTCAAAGTCGGAGTCTAGCAAGACCTCAACTCGAGCTCATTTAGGAGATCAGTGTTCTCCAGGCCTGTGACCTGGGAGGTCAATGATCTCTAGGCCTATGACCTGGGAGGTCGGTGGTGGCGAGTTGCTTACCCACACGTCCACGTTGGCTCTGTGAGTCTGACTTTCAGGTATTGAAGGCATAGGGCCCTCTAGCCCATTTGGGTTGACTAGTCCGGGCCATACCCGTTTCACCCATCATTACCCCCCTTTAATCCTTCCGAGCTCCTTCGTCGTTGGTGTCTAAATCACCATCTTCAACTCGTTGCCACTACTGGGTCTGCTAATTCCTTGCAGTAACTAACTTCTGGGGTACCCCTTCATTCATGTCTCTGGTCGAGAGCTACAAATTGGCTTTATAATTTTTCGGTTTCAAGCAGAGTTGTGCACACCTGGTCACAACATGAAAGGTACATGAGCAAGGCCGAAACTCACAAGGTCGTAGGTCATGGTCAAGTGAGGCCCCTGTTATGCTCATTCGAAGGTCAGTGACCTTGGGGTCCGTGACTCGTGAAGTTGGTGGTTGAAAGTTCTTGCCCATTCACACCTCGGGACTCGCCAACATGACCTTCGGGTATTATAGATTACCGTCTATAGGTAGCAAGTTCGACCTTCAGGCTTTTAGGATCACCATCTTAAGGTCGGGGACCCTTCCTTCAGGTATTAGAAATTAATATCTTCAAGCTGTGGGTCTGACTTTCTGGTATTAAAAACTACCTTCTCCAAGTCTTTAATAAGGCTTTCAGGTTTTCAAGGACTACCATCTCTAAACCGCAATCTTTGGGACAGTTTTCTTGCAACTACCATCTCTGTAGCGAGAGATCATTATTGGAGGATTGAGAGAACACCACTGAAGAAGGATCCTCTAAAGAATCCCGGCATTCTCCTCAAGCTGAGTAAATCCGCAAGTACTGTTAGGAGAGGGGTCTTGGGGGCCATGGAAAAGCGTGTTAAATCCAAGAAAGAGAAGTTAGCCAAGATGAGAATGTCAAATAGTAAGGAGGAGGCATTTGCTATCAAATCTGTGAGAAGATCTTTGAAGATTTCCTTGTTCGGGTTTCGGCAGCTCCGACCCGTATCTTGTTTCTAAGGAAAGCGTTGCGCTTTTTCTTCTTTTGTTATGCGAGGAAGTTGGAACGAGTTCTATTTTTGAACCGCCGTCCCTCCCCAAATCTAGGAAAATGACCTGTTTTAGAATGCCAAAGGTTGACCCGCTCCAACTCCCAGGTGAGAAACTGAGTTCTTAACTTTGAAGAATCCATCGCAGCTTTCTTTTTTCTGAGTCATCTTCTATCTCTCTGCGGTTCCTTGGGCCAAGTCCTTTCCTTCTCTTTTGAGCTTTCATTTGAACCTTCTTGGTTACCATGGCTTCCAGTTCAGACACCTCATACTCTGAATCTCTAGCTAATGAGATTTTCTATGATCCTCCCTACTTTCCCTAGGCTCGTGACATCCCCTATCTAACTCATGACCTAGCTAAGACTACGGTGCCCTTTCAGGACTCTTTTTTGAGCACTACTGACATCAGTGCTCTCCAAGTGGAGATGGTAGCAAAGAAGGGTTATTTCACTACTGCCACTCTGATTGAAGGTCCTCACTCTCGGTGTACCGGCCACATCGTTCTTCATCGCACCAGCCTTTGGGGAGAGCTCCTTCTTAAATTCTTTTATTCCCTCTTTATGGACATAGTCCATTTTTGGAAGGTGCCCTTGGCCCAGTTCACTCCCCATTCCATCAGGATGATAGTCACTTTCATGCTGACCTATCATCTTTACCGGGTTCCAGTATCCTTGGAGCTTTTCCAATGCTTTTTCAAGCTGGAGGTCCCCTCGACCTTCAGTTCTTTAAAGGGATACCTAAGGCTGGTGCAACGACATCCAATATTGGGTTGTGTTCAGTCAATAGAGGGGAACTGGAAATCACAATTTCTCTTCGTCCAATTTGATGATTCATTGATGGAGAGATACCCTAATTGGAACCTTAACCAACTTTTTTACAATGAGCTTCCTCCCCTCGTCCCTGGCCTAGCGCAGCACAAGGATCTTTTAATGAACTTAGCCTATTCTAGTTAGCCTAGGGTCTTGTGCCTCTCTTCTTTCTGGCTAAGGTCTTTCCTGGAACCCGTGGGTTTGTGTTGTTGGATGTTATGTAACCTCCCCTCGATCCGTGCAAGCATGGGAATTGCACCCTCCAGTAAGTGATCCTTCTAAAATTGGCTTCTTTGCTACTTCTAGGCTAGCCCGAGCCAAAGTGCCATTGGATCAAGTAATGGTGAGGGGCTGCCGACCTCTGTGGCGCCTTCTATTCCCCCATGGGGGAGAGGTCGCAGGACCCGAGCTGCTATGCGTTTTGGCAGAGAGGGACCGGACAGTGGGATTGAGGGGCCAAGTCGCGGTGTTGAATCTTTTGGGTGGCGAGCAGGACCCATGCTGCCATTCGTCGCAAATCTGAGATGATGATCATGTATGTGGAACCTTTTCAAGGTCCCCTGATTGAGATCTCCAGCTCTAACTCTGACCTGTCCTCCTGGGAAGTCTTGTAATAGCATTGGGACTAATATATGTTTTGTTGAGTACCGGATATTTTACATTGGTCTATTTGTGGCCTTCTGCTTTATTTTTCTACACTCGATACAGCACAGAGAGTCTGTTTATGGCTCTTCTGTTTCTTTTTTGTCTTTCTTTATAAACTACTTAGTATTCTTCTATCCCTGCTTCGAGCTATATTTCTGCTCTTCATACTCACAGTTTTTCAACAATTACATGCTTGCTTAATTGAACTGTCGTTCGGGTAACTTAGATTAATACGAGCTTAATGGATACATAAACTTTAGGAGAACTTAGCTTTAAATCATGCTGAGCTTGTTGAGGTCGTTATTGAGTGTAAACGGCAGGTCATGACGTCTTTCGTATCTTAGATGACCTTTAGGCATAAAACTTTTTTAAGTAACAGGCATTCCAAGGTCTAAGGAGTTGTCTTCCATGAAGATCAGCTAGCTTGTAGCTCCCTCCTTTGTGGACTTCTTGGATTAAGTAAGGTCCTTCCCAGCCCTCTTGCAGCTTGGTCAATTGACCTTGTTTGCCAACATCAGACCTTTTGAGGACCATTTCTCCAACTGCGAACTGTCTTTCTTTCACTCGCTTGTTAAAAAAATTTTTCACCTGCCTTTTGTATGTCTTATCTGCTTTAGTTGCCTTATTTCAGACCTTTTTGGGGAGGTCGAGCTCTACTCTTCTCTCCCCCTCATTTAAGACTGAGTTGTACTAGGTCAGTCTTAAAGATGTTTCAACAACCTCAACTGACATTATTGCTTCTGCTCCAAAGCATAAATTGAATGGGGTTTCTCCAGTAGCTTTCCTTGGTGTGGTCCTATATACCCACAGTATGCTAGGGATCTCGTTTGGCCAATTCGCATTGCGACTATCTTTCTTGAGTTCAATGAGTCTCTTTCTTAGCCCTTCTAGGATCGTTCGGTTTGTAACTTCTCCTAGCCCGTTGTCTTGTAGGTAAGCCACAGAGGTCAGTTTTTGCTCAATGTGGAGGTTCTCGTAGAAGGTCTTGAATGGATCGCAGTAAACTTTCAGCCATTATCTGAAATGATGGCTTACGGGATCCCAAATCTGCATATGATGTCCCTCCATACAAACGACTGAACCTTTTGAGATAAGATCACTGTCATCTGTTCCGCTTCAACCCATCTAGTGAAATATTCTACAATAACTATGAGGATTGATTGGCTGGTATTTCGCTGGTGGAATATGCGATTTGTTAACATGCAACTGGCAGCTGGTGCACTTCTATATGGTCATCTCAATGTCTGCAACCATTGTAGGCCAGTAATACCCCGTTCATAGGATTTTCTTTGTGACAATCTTCGCTAATATGTGAGAGCCACATAAACCGCTATGTACCTCGTCAATCACATATTTACCTTCCCCTGGACTTAAGCACTTGAGTAGTGGCCATATGTACGACCTTCTATATATCTCGTTGTCCCTAAACAAGACATAGCGAGGTGCCCATCTTTGCACTCGACGAGCTTCTTTTGGGTCCTCAGGGAGGTCGCCATGTTTAAGGAATATGAAGATTAGGTATCTCCAATCTGCTTGATCTTCTATGACCAGACTTTCCTCTTGATCGATGCTGGGAGAGTGTAATTGTTCCACAAGTAGATTGGCATTGGTTCCAGCTACCTCTCGGTATACCTTGGACAGTGTGTCAGCTTCTGAGTTTTGCTCTCTAGGAATCTGTTCAATGAGAACGTAGTCAAGTTTTGATATGATATCTCTTAATCTTTTGAGATACTTGACCATATTGTCTTCTCTTGCTTCGTATTCTCCAGAATCTATTTTGGCATGCAATGTGTACACTTTGAGAGTTCTTATAAGCCTTATACCTACTAAAAGAGCTTCATATTCGGATTCATTGTTCGGGGTTGGTAAATTGTACTTCACAGAGTAAGGGATTCTCACTCCCTCAGGGCTAATCAGTACAATTTCCGCACTTGAATTTTCCTTCTCCGTAGACCAGTCAGTGAACATGGTCCAAATATTGCCTTCACAAGTGTTTGTTTGCTCCAGTGGAGCTCTGATACATTCTCCTACGAAGTCTAAGAGGGCTTGAGCTTTGATAGCCATCCTTGGCTCAAATTGAATCTGGTACCCAAAGAGCTCGAGGGACCACTTCATCATCCTGCCTGAGAGTTCAGGCTTTGCCAAAGCTTATTTCAGAGGTAAGTTAGTTAGGACTCTTATCGGATAAACTTCAAAATACTGCTTTAATTTCCTTGAAGTGATAATGATGAGGCATAGAAATTTCTCGAGGTTCGTATATCTGGTCTCTGGACCTCGAAGTAAATGGCTAACATAATAAATAGGAAATTGTTGACCTGACCTTTCTACTACTAATACCGAACTCACTACCTTTTTAGTCGCAGTCAGGTACATACAAATTTCTTTTCCTGATCTTGGGGAGACAAGCTGAGGAGGTTTACCCAGAAAGTTCTTTAGCTTGATAAACGCTTCCAGACAGCTTTCAGACCACTGATAAAGCTTCCTAGAGCAAGCCATTTTTCCAGCTAGGCTCTGTACTTCTTTGAGGTTTCTAGGAGGTTCCATATCCAGCAAAGCTTTGATCTTGTCTAGGCTGGCATCAATACCTCGCTCCGAGATCATGAAGCCTAGGAACTTTCCTACTGTGCATTTCTCTAGGTTGAGCTTCATGTGAGCAATATTCAGGGTTTGGAAGGTTTCCCGGATGTCTCCTATGAAATCTTCTATAGTTTTGGATTTGATCACTATGTCATCCACATAGACCTCGATGTTTCGCCCGATCTGTTTCTTGAAAATTTTGTGCATCGCTCGATGAAATTCTGCCCCAGCATTTTTCAAACCGAAAGGCATCTTGGTGCAGCAATAAGTCCCGACCACCGTGATGAAGCAGGTCTTTTCCATGTCTTCAAGGGCCATTGGAATCTGGTGGTACCCTTTGTATGCATCGAGGAAACACAGCCACTGGTATCCGGCTGTGAAGTCTATCATCTGGTCAATACTAGGAAGGGGTGGGAGTCCTTCTGGCAAAATTTGTTCAATATGGTGAGGTCTAAACACATTCTCCATGTCCCCTCCTTTTTTGGTACCACCACAAGGTTGGCTAGCCATTTTGGGTACACATTTCTTTCAGAATCCTAGCCTCAAGAAGAGCTTAGACTTCTTTAGCTATGACTTCGTTGCGCTCAAGGGCAAAGGTCCTCTTCTTTTGCTTCACTGACTTGACCCCTAGCTTGAGCCAGACTTTGTGTTCTGCAATGATTCGGTCAAGTCCTTCGAGGTCACTGACTGCCAGGAGAAGACTTCCAGATTTTTTTTCAAGGGAATCCACCAAGTTCCCTTTAATCTTTGGGGGCAAGAGCTCTCCAATTTTAATCCCTTTCTCAGGGAATTTAGGATTGAGGAAGACTTTCTCTCCCTTTCCAGCTACCTGAATTCTATTGTGGGCATCCTCTTTCAGGGAGGTCAATGCACTCCTCTTGTTTGGGCTCTAAGGAGCTCTTTTCGTTATCCTCAGCTAGGTAACATTCCGCAGCCATTTGCCTATCTCCTTCAAGCGTGATCCAAACCTCTCCGACCTGGATTCTCATGCTGCAGCTGAGCAGGGAAATCTTTGCTTTTAGGTCCATGACTGATGCAAGATGATTTTTGCATCATCTGCAATTATCTGACAACAACCAAATAGGAAAAGAAAAGGGATGTTTTGCGTGATGACTCACGATATTGGCCTAACTTGAATAGCAATTCAAAACCAAAAGTAAAGAGAAAGAAAAGGAATTTCGATTCTTGGAATAATGTCGAAAAACAAAGCTTCTTTTTTAAAAACTAAGACAAAATGAAATATTTATAACCTAAATCTATCCTAAACCTAATCGAAATTAATTAAAAGAATCCTAATCGGATTTAAACAAAAGAATCCTAATCCGATTTAGAAATAATCAAAAAACAAAAAAAACAACAACAACAAAATTACGAAAATATCCCTAAAATATAATTAAATCCGAAAAATATAAAAAGTGTCTGAAAACCCATCAAGCTGGTCCCGGGTGGCCGAAAAACGTCATAGATCATAGCATAGCTATGAGTATTGCTCATTAGGTCATCTCTAGTAGCCCAGTCAAGTTTCAACCCATTTCGAGACAATTGGGTCGGTCTGCATCCTGAGGTAAAGGATCCGCATCAGTCCTTAAGTTGGATCGGTTTGGATGTCCACATCAATGACCCCCCTGGGGCCAAGTATCGTATTGTAGGTTCCAGGAGCATCAAAGACGATCCAGTCCATCATCTCGATGACTTTTTTGCCATCCACTCGGATTGTGTTTGGGACTCTCAGAATTCCGTCGAAGTAGGTCGTACTGCCGTTGAAACTGGTCAGATCAGTGTCTGAATTCTGCAGCAAGCTTTCGTCGATCCCCATCTGATCAAAGGCCTTGTGATAGAGGACACTGACTGCACTTCCGATGTCTACCAGGATTTTCCTCACCAGGAAGTTGCCAATCTGGAGTGATACCGTTAGGGGTTCTGAATCTCCCCCTTAAGCTCGCTTCGATTTCCTCTCAATGGCATTTATTTCACCAAGTGGGGCCCTTTGATTTTGCATGGCTACTAGTGGTGGGTTTGCAGGCCCTGCATTTTTGGCCAGGAAATCTTGCAGGTGGCCTTCTTTTATGAGTCTCTCAATGTCACATTTGAGGTCGAAGCAATCCTCCGTGAGATGGCCATGATCTTTATGGTAGTGGCAGAACTTTGTCGGGTCTCTTTTGGCTGCAGGACTCTTGAGGGGCCTGGGCAGCTTGAGAAGGCCTTTCTTCTCCATGACCATCATGGCCTCGACCCGAGATGTCCTGAGTGGCGTAAGTACAAGGTCGGGGACGGCTTTCCTTCTTTTGTCCGGGGCTCCCCCCTAGAGTGAAGCTCTTTCCTATCCCGCTTTGTTTTTTGAGGACTCCTTGGATGTCCTCTATTGTCTCTGTTTGTGGCTGAGGTGAAGCTAGAGATCTTCTATCAGACCGCAGTTTCCTTAGCCTTGATTAACTTTTCTTTGAGCATCTGCAACTCCTTAACTGTTTTTACTAGCTCTTCGGCCAATCTGAGGTCTACGTTCCCCCCTTGCAACCCGTGCTTGAATGCAGTGATGTAGATGGCGTCATTATTTTGCTAGATCTCCACTGCTTCGTTCATTGAAATGACTGTAATAGCTCCGGGTGCTCTCACCGACCTTCTGTTTGATGAGGAGGAGGTCGTTAATATCTTTCTTACACCTCGTGCTGCTCTTATAGTTTTTCAGAAAGAGCTCTTTCAACTGTGTCCAGCTTGAGATGCTCACCTCAGGGATTCCTTTGAACCACGATTGAGCCTTTTTTGTCAACATAGACCTAAAAGCTTTACACTTGACGTGTTCGGGGTTTTCAAACATCCCCATGTAGGAGACGTACTCGTCAATATGTTGTTGTGGCTCCCCAATACCATCATACTTTTTCTCCAATTGTCTGGCCTTGAAGCCTAGGGGAATCCTGGTTGTCCGGATGCTGTGGACAAACGGCGAAGGCTCAGTTGGATCCACAATGCTTTGTTGCTCCTGATTGGGTGGGGTAGCTGGGCTCCTCAATGGACCTGCCCTAACCCACTGAGCCTTGGTGGCCCGAAGTTATTGCCATTTGCAGTGAGATCTGGGTGTCTCTCCTGTGGCCCTTCTTGCACCAGCATTTGTTTGGCCAGGACATTCTGGGATGGGCCAGACTGTGCCGGTGGCTGTCGGCTTTGCTATTTCCTTGGCCCTGGGTTGTCATTATCAACAGCATGTACCAACGATGGCATTTCCAGCACTATCTCTTCAGTGCGCAACTGTGTTCTGGCTGGTGGCCTGCCACGGCGTGGAGGCTAAACACTCGAGGCTGCTACTGAGCGATCAAAATTGCTTTATTTGATTTGTGTATAGGAAAACGTTAGGCTTTTTTGTCCTGATTTCCCACAGACGGCACCAAAAGTGATAGGTCCAAATGCAATGGACCAGATCACTAGCAGATCCTAATGGAGCTCCACTATCAGCTGCCTGAGAAGATAAGAAAAAAAGTTCACCGGAGTGGGCCATCGTCCGGGGAAGAGCACGAATGCCTAAGTTAGTATTTTGGAAGAGTTTTCTAGTAAAGACAATTCTCAAGCCAGCAGGCCAATTTTCTTCTTCTTTTTTGTTTCCCTCTCCCCCCAGACTGGCTTGCTGTTTTGTTTAAGTAGAGAAAGAAAATCAGTTACCTCCTTGAATTGGGCTCTCCATTACGTAACAGTAGGCAATTAGGATAACCATGGGATTCAATCAAATCCCGCTAGTTGCTCCTAGGATCTCGGAGTTTATCTGGAACGAGAGATTTTGTCATTCACGTCTCTGTGAGAGCTACGAGCCCTCTATCCGACCTTCAGACCAACTTTCCGACCTTCCCATGGACGTTGAGAAGCTCGAACATCTCTTCTAGTGAGGTCGTGCCAAGTGATCCTTGGCTCCTTGGAGTGACTAGGAGTCACGCACCTGTGGTCGTGGCATGGAAGATCTATGATTCGGATCAAAGCTTGCCAAGTCGAAGTCGGGGTTTGGCAAGACCTCAGCTCGACCTCATTTAGGAGGTTGGTGATCTCTAGGCTTGTGACCTGGGAGGTCCGTGGTGGCGAGTTGCTTGCCCACACATTCTCGTTGGCTTTATGAGTTTGACTTTCAGGTATTGAAGGCATGAGACCCTCTGACCCATTTGGGTTGACTAGACCAGGCCGTACCCGTTTCACCCATCAATATTAATAAAAATCTTATACGCATTTATTTATTTATTTATTTATTTTCTTTAGACATATTGTATAAACTAAAATATAAAAGGATAAAATGTACTAGAGGTGAAATTGTTCTTTAGGATACACACGTAAATTTTACATTGTTATATTAGAGAGTATCACTTAAAAGTGCACTAGATGACCCGAGAGAGGATATAGGAGATGGTATCCTTGGTATTTTGAATATTATTAAAACTTGTAGAGATCAAATTGTATTAGAACTCTTTTTTTAATTGACAAATTAAATTACATTGGTTGCTTCTGGACAAAGGCACAAAAATTCATTTGTCTGGTTTGATTTTTTATAAGTGCATTTTTTGAATTTTAAAAAACTAAAAGTTCTTTTTTTTAAGATTATTTTTATTTTTTTAGTGATGTTCGGTTAGCTCTTAAATACCTCAACATTCTTTTAATTAAGAATGATGTCGATGGAATTCAAACTTAAAATTTATGATTTACGTGATTGTCGATGCCTTCTCTGAAAAGAAGATGCTCCAGGAAAACAACTACTAGCTATGCTCCTTATCGTCGATTGGAGAAGTTCCAAGTTGCCTTCTTTATCCGTCCGAGATGATCTCTCTTTTTGGTACCCATTACGGGGATAGGGACAGATACAATTTATCAGAAAGAGGTAGAGGCTTCCATTTTTGGAATCAAATCTAATAAATATAATTATGACTCGGGCAGTATCGGCATGGGATAGTTCTCAGGAGGAGATCAAAAGAAAACTAATTTCTGGATAGTTAAAACAAGAGGAACAAGAAAGGAAGGAAAGAAAAAGAATAATTGGG
>JAOXNR010000349.1:0-11228 GCA_028571225.1 Parsonsia alboflavescens
TCTATTGGCCTAATGTGAATAAAGATGCATATTTATATGTTAAAGCATGTAATGAATGCCAAAGAGTAGGAACCATAACTAGGAGAGATGAAATGACCCCATCTAATGTTCTTACTTGTGAAATATTTGATTTGTGGGGAATTGATTTCATCGAACCTTTTCCGTCTTCTTTTGGTAATCTTTATATTTTGCTTGCAGTTGACTCTGTGTCTAAATGGGTAGAAGCTAAAGCTACAAGGACTAATGATGCAAAATATGTGGTTGATTTCATAAAAAATAACATTTTTAACAAATTTGGCATCCCTAAGGCTATCATAAGTGAGAGAGGAACTCATTTTTGTAATAGGGTTGTTGAAGCTTTATTTAAACGTTATCATGTTCAACATAGAGTTTCCACTACTTATCATCCACAAACTAATGGCCAAGCTGAAGTTTCTAATAGAGAAATAAAGTCCAGTCTTGAAAAAGTTGCCAATCCTAATAGAAAAGATTGGAGTTTACGTTTAGGTGATGCTCTTTGGGCTTATAGGATTGCATTCAAAACACCTATTAGCATGTCTCCTTATAGCTTAGTTTATGGTAAAGCTTGTCATCTTCCTGTGGAAATTGAACATAAAGTGTATTGGGCTATTAAGCAATGCAACTTTGATTTCTCTAATGCTAGTCATCATAGAAAATTGCAAATTCAAGAACTTGAAGAAATAGGGAATGATGCTTATGTTAATGCTTCAATTTTCAAAGAGAAAACAAAAATCTATCATGATAAATTTTTACTGCATAAAGAGCCCTTCGTTGGTCAAAAGGTGTTGCTTTATATATCTAGACTTAAGTTATTTCCTAGAAAATTGATGTCAAGGTGGATTGGTCCGTTTGTTGTCACTAACGTTTTGCCATATGGTCCAGTTGAGGTTCATAGTCCTGAAATAGATAAAGTGCTCAAGGTCAATGGACAACGTCTCAAACCATTCTATGACGGTTTTGAACCTCATATAATGAGTATAATGGGCCTTGAGATGCCATCATTTGACGAACCATAAATGGAGGCATAACGTCGAGCCAAACGACGTTAACCAAAGGCACTTTTGGGAGGCAACCCAAGAAGAAAGCTTTCTTAGTTTTATTTCGTATTTTCTTTTCATTTAGTAGTTATTTATTCATTTTTATATGTTTAGGATGCTACCCCATTTCAAATTTTTAGGAAATAATCAAAAACGGAACAAAAGAGGAAGAAAATTGAAACTGTGCACAGGATGCACCGGACAGGCACAGCAAGCACCATCTAGCGCCGGACATAGCACCGGATCACCCACCGGATACTCTCTGGAATTTTTAAAAAAACTATTTCAGCAGCCATCCAATGTTGGACAGATAAAATTCCCATTTTTTTAAAAAAAAAATTTCCCCCTTCTTTTCTTCCATTCTTTCCTTCTCAAATTCGAAATCCTCTCTCCCTCTCTTCATCAAACCGAAACCCTAACCCTCAAAATCTCTCAATCCCTCATCAAATCTCCCATAAACACCATCCAAAATCCTTCCCTTCTTCCATTTACTTCATCCCCCATCATCAAATCTTCACTTTTCTTTCTCTGTCTTAGCAAATTCACATTTCCATTTTTCACCAAAACCTCATATCTGAATTTCACATTGGGAGTACTTGACCATTCAACCAATTGCTAAGGAAGTTTGGTAAATTTGTTCTTTAACCCTCTTTTCTATTTTGTTCTATTGGTTTTGTTAGTTTGTCATTTCATTGCATTTAATTTTGATTTTTGGAGGCAAATGGGCATTTGAGATTGGAGATTGTTGTGTTGGAGTTAAATGTGATTAATTGTTATTGCATTATCCTTGTTTATTGTGTTATAGGGGGGCTGAAATTTTGTTGCTAAATTCACTTAATTCTTGAAAAAAATTAAGTGCCCACCAAGTGTTTGTCAAAATGCCTGGAAGAGAAAAAAGGTCTAGATCCTCTAGAAGAGAAGCATCTCCACAAACACCACCTCCCCTATTTCATCACACACGTTTTACTTCTTTGCATAATCAAACATGGTTAGAAGCACGAGCAAATCATTAATGGATCTTTGAACACACAATTGTTGAACCACTTGAAGTGAAATTAGGAATAATATCTAGCTTTCAAGTCCTTGGCTAGGAATCTATCCTTAATCCTCCTGACACTTTCTATCCTAATTTAGTAAAAGAATTTTATGTAAATATTGTTAATAAATCCACTGATAACTTGGAAACTATTGACACTCATGTTAGGGGATTTCCTATTCATCTTGATAAAGACTCTCTTGCTTGAACTTTTCATCTCCCTAATCTTGGTAATTATCCTGCCCATCAACATGAAAGAGTGACAACGGATAAGGAATTTAATTTTAACATAGCTAGACAGGATTTAGGGCTACTTTATTATAACGTAAGAAATTAACGAGAACGCTCTGCACTTACGGTTAAACAATTGGATGGAAAACATCGCATCCTCACTTATTTGCTTAATCATAATGTTTTTCCAAAGGCTTCTTCATTGAATGAATTAAGGGTTTTGGATGTCTATATTCTTTATCGCATGAAAAATGGATTAGGGGATATTCAAGGAATCTCACTACCTGCTAGCTTAATCCATAACCTGCGTGGGATTGCTCGTAGTGCTCTTGGAGTTCATTAGGCTTTTTGTTATCCTTTGTTTCTAACCACTATATTTCAAGCCGGCCATCTACCTCTTTAGAATTTATAGGTGTTAAACCCAACGCCATTATCAACACAACAAAAATGAAGAATCTTAAGTATTCTCGTGGTCGTGATGGTATATGGCGTCATCAAGAGTTTTTCACCTTACACCCTCAAAAGGGGCAACTTCGGGAGGAAGACGAAATTGAAGCCATGGAACAAGGACGGGATCCACAAGACGTCCCTTCGTCTGCTACGAGACCATCCACTTCACACCAATCCACAAGAGACATGTTGTGTCAGGTCCTTGCCAATCAAGAAGCTATGCAAATCCCAGTTTGCACAACTTGGGATGCAAATTAATCATCAGCTTGATGCTCAGGATGCTCGCATAGATTCCCATGAGGAGCTTCTTCATGAGCTTTCTTGTGGGGGGTGAATATATCTCTTCCCTCTTTTCCTTTTTCTTTTATATATTTAGTGTCATTGAGGACAATGCCAACTTTAAGTGTGGGGTTGTTGTCTTTTATTTGTTTTTGTGTTATTGCATGTTTAGGATATTTTTTTTTTGTGTTTTCGTGGCCAATGATATAATTATAATCTTTGAATTGGACATGACATATCTTGCCTAAATTATGTAAAGTTGTCACACACGTTATGCACTTATTTGTTTTAATGGGATTTGTGGTATGGTTGAGACGGGATAATGATTGATTACACATTTTGGTTTCACGTCTTGTGTTTGATTTGGAGATTACACTATGATTCCTTGTGTTGTTTTTGTTGTTATTGTTGTTGGGGATTAAAGACAAACTTGCTTGAGGACAAGCAAAAGTTCAAGTGTGGGGGAATGATTTCTACATAAATATGCTAAGTTTTATGTTCTTTTTATGCCATTATCATATGTAACTTAGCTTAATTATGTTGTTTTAGATGTATTTTACTACCCTATGCTTGATTTTTGTTTGCAAGAATATTTGATTGAAAAATGCACAAGATTTTCCGAAATTGTTGTCACTACACTGTTCATCGACGCTGTTCTTCGGGGGTACTGTTCATAGTCATTGTTCCGAAGTGCTGTTCACCGTTTTCATTGTTCATCAAATTAAGGTTGAGGACTACAGATTGACCAATGGCGTTGACTAAGCTCATTGACCGTGGGCCAGGGCAAAGACTTTCAGTTTTATTAGGATTTGATTGTTTTTTACATATTACTTCGTTTTATAATAGGTTTCTAATTGATTATTAGAATCCTTTTAGGTAACTACTGATTGAGAAATCTTTTACACCTATAAATAGGCCCTTTCTCATAGTCTTAGACACAACCTAACAATTCAAGATTCATTTTCAGATGAATTCCGAGGACAAAGGGCAAATTTTCTCTTCCTCTTTTCTTATGTATTTTTCTGTTTTATTAATCATGTCTTGTGAGTAGTCATCTTTTGTTAACAAGAACATGAAGTAGGTTATTTTGTTATGGGATTATGAGATTTGGTTTGTTTTCTATTAAAGATTTGATCTTTATTATTAAGTATTTGTGCAATTCTTGTTTTCATCTTATTAATTATGTTTATTAATTTAAACTGATCACCTAGATTTATTTGCATGATTATACTGCTAGGGTTTAAATATTATCGCTAAGACTGATAAAATCCATAGGCAGCAACTGTTGTTTTAATTAGGTTTGACTAACAACTTTATTTGACGATAGAGCATTGTCCGAATCAAATTGCATAAATTAAACTACGTTGTTTATGTGATTTGACGTTGGTGATGCCTTCATGCTTATGCAATTTAGTTGATTGAATTGATAGTTCGTTATGACATAAGTTTAATTGATTAGATTAGTTATTTTATTTCTCGCTATGCGAAGTAGATCTATTAAAAGGATAGGAACTTCAGTGTTAAGACAAATCCTAAAACCAACTACTTAATGGTGTTATTTGATTAATGATTAACCCCTTGGCAACTGACCTACAGATTGTTTCTTGTTAACAGCTTTCTCATTTATATTCTCCTTTTTAATTTAGCTTACTTGTTTGATTTTATTTTATAAACTCTTTCAAAAATTCTCCTTTTGTTATTTATTAATTGGTTTTTTCTTTAAACTGAGATTCAATTTCATGTGGGTTCGAACCTACTTGCCCTAAATGCATTAGTTTTGGTAGAAAGGTTTAATTTGTTGGTGTTACGACGCATGGCCACTGCCTTTTCCAAATGAAACTACAAACCTATATATAGACGAAATCCAGACTTGAAACTGAATTTGAAACCTAAACTATAACGGATTCAGAACATATGGAGTCCGGAAATACAAAATAATTACACAGGTGGCCGACAACATAATGTGGGTGGCCAAGAAGTCAAAAAGGAAAAGCTGGCCTATAATACAAGTGGCCAAAATAAGTGGAAAAGAGCACCACTCACAAATGGTCCAAAATGAAAAAGTAAGGCAGTGGTAGACATGATTGCCACTAGATGTCCTATCTGACTAAAAGAGATTATATTCTCTTTTCCTGATTGATGGAATGACATAAATTTATCTTTATGTCATCTTTCCTTTTCCCTTGTCCTTGTTAATCTTGGACTGTGTGCATTGCATAATATCTGTCCAATGTTCTTCTAATTGACGTTACCAAATCTTCCGGATCTAGTTCTTCGGGCAGCTGGCTGTCTAGAAATAACTCCTCAGTTGAAGTTATTGACATCCTATCTGATAGTTGGATGCGTGAGAAAGTGCTGCAAAATTGGTCTTTCATATACTACATGCTCTTTACCATAATTTCTTCTGGTCCTAGAGGAGGATATTTCTTCTCAAAATATGATTTAATCTTCTTTGAATCATAATTACCGGGAGCATTTTTCTACCAAGTTGGCTGATATTGAGTATATTCATCAGCCTTAGCCTTAATTTCTTGAACTCTTCTGTCTGGAGGCCATAGCAACCACCATCTGAAATGAAAAGTTCTCACTAAGTAGGGTATTTCCAACTTGTTTTCTGAAACATCCAATCCCCATTTCCATATCCAGGGAATTGTAAATTCTAAGTAATAATACATTACACACTAGCCAATCATTATTTGACTGGTTCTTTGGAGAACTGGATGGTTCTCAATCCATGGTGTATACTGGTCTTGAATTTGTTCTGGTAATAAATCCAATCATGGACCAAATTTACTCCACCAATTATAAAACCACAAAGGAATGGTTTTTGTTTTGGAAAAGAATTCTTTCCCAAACTGGAAGAACCAAGAGTGCTTCTTCTTGGGATTTTCATAATAGAACGTATTCGTCCATGCATCAATGTAATCCCAATAATTATACTAAAAGGTATGTCCATCAGGTGTATCAGCCAATTTATTATTGACTATTCTGGTTTTGAAGGGGTCCATTCCCCAATCTACCAGACTCATTACCTTGAGTATAGCACATTTGCTATAATCAATTACTCCAGTCAAGATATTATTATTTTGGTAAAAATATCTTATCTCTGCTGAACCTATACTCTCCAATATATTTGAGTAGAACACTCTTGGCTTATACTCTCTGGCTATATAAGCTCGTTGAGACAGATATTTCTGCATCAAATACTCAGGATCATGAATAAATCCTAAGTCTTCTAATTCAATCGGAAGAATTTCCTCCTGAATCGGGCTATCAATATGTGCTAGCTCTATGCTAACCAAGTCTTTCATGGTAAGCTCTTTTTCTGGAGTTTTTTCTCTAGAAGTGGAACCGTTCTTCCCCAAGTATTCCTTAAGGTCGGTCATTTTCCTTGTCGGGGTCGTATTTCTTCCCCTTCCTCTACCTCCTTGGGTAGATGAGGATTCCTTGGATCCTCTTCCACCTCATCCTCTGCATCTATTCATTTTCTTTTTCTTCTTAGGTGGACGATCATCCTTAGTCATGTACCCTGTAAAAATTCACGAGTTAGA
The DNA here is from genome assembly GCA_028571225.1 of Parsonsia alboflavescens. Classification (NCBI taxonomy): domain Eukaryota; kingdom Viridiplantae; phylum Streptophyta; class Magnoliopsida; order Gentianales; family Apocynaceae; genus Parsonsia; species Parsonsia alboflavescens. The sequence goes on from JAOXNR010000349.1 coordinate 6,606, forward strand.
AAATCAGGTAATGAGTTATATTCACCTTTAATGTATTCAATTTCAAAATCAAATATAGATAATTGTGCTTGCCATCCAACAAATATTCACTTGGATACTAGATTTTTAACACCTTTTTCATTGATTTGTTTGGTAGCACTGCAATCAATTCTTAATAAGAATTTCTGATTTAACAAATCATCTTGCATTTTATTTATGCATTTAACAATAGAAAGCATTTCTTTCTTAATTGTTGAATACTTCTTCTGGATATCATTCCATTTACCCGAAATATATCTTACTAATTCCTCAATGTTATTAATAGGATTCCTTTGTTTAAGGATTCCTCCATAACCTATATTTGAGGCATCAATTTCCACAATCTTATAGAAAAGTGCATTAGCTAATTTTAAGCATGGTAAATATTTTACCCTTTGTTTTATTTTTCTAACTGTAGCAGTATGACCGTCGGTCCAAGGACTAGATTTCTTTTTTAATCTAGCATAAAGAATAGCAGTATCTTCTGCTAAATTCTTATAATAGAAAGAAATTTAATTAAGACTTCCTAAAAATCTGTGTAACTGTTTTATATCAGTTATCTCATTTTTGAATTTTGAAGCAAATTCGATACTTCTTTCTATTGGGACTATTTCCCCCTAGGAATGTTATGCCCTAAAAATCTGACTGTGGTCTGAAAGATTTTCATCTTAGGAGCAGAAATTACTAACCCATTTGTTAGTACCAAATGTTTAAACACTCTAAGATGTTTAAAGTGTTCATCAATGTCTTGAGAAAAAACCAAGATATCATCGATGTAGACGATTATAAAGTCTGAATATGGATTAAATATATCATTCATGAAATGTTGAAACTCCGAAGGAGCATTCTTTAATCCAAAAGGCATTACGCTCCATTCTTAATGCCCATTAGGAACTACAAAGGCAGTCTTATATCTATAATATTCCTAAATCTGGATTTTCCAATAGCCCAATTTTAAATCAAACTTTGAATATATCAAAGCTTTATTTAATCGATCTAACAAATATTTTTTGTTAGGAATGGGGTACCTAATAGATTTTAGGACCTTGCTGAGAGGTTTATAATTTATAAACAATCTAGGAACTCCTCATTCCTTTTCTGCATTTTTATTTACATAAAAAGCAGTACAACTCCAAGGAGAAGTAGAAGTTCTTATTAACTTCTTAGCTAAAAGGCTTTCTATATCCTTTTGACATAAATCAAGAAATTCTTGATTCATCTGACATGGTCTAGCCTTTGTAGAGATATCAACTTCTCTAAACCATGGTCCATAAGGAAACTCAACTATATGTTTCTTCCTATCCCAAAAAGCATTAGGAAGATCACTACAAATTTCCTTATGAAATTGAATAGCAATATTTGCTAATTTTTCCTTGAGTTTTGGGGTGGAAAGAATTTCTCCAATACTCATTATTTTAACTTCTTTATGTAAGAAGTTTATGTGGTTCTACTTTAACAAAACCTCTTTTAATTCAGACAATATAATTGTTTGTGGATCTGTAACAAATTCAAATCTAATTTGTTCAGAATTATACTCAGCTTGTATTCCTGAGTTCTCTACCTGTATTGGCATTATTTTATTAAGAATTGGAGTGCCTAAAATCACTTGTTGTGATAATTTTTTAACAAGTAGAAATACATATTTCTTGATTACAAACATGAGTTTCTGACAGTTTGTACTTAATTGGGAGTTTATTCCCACTAGCTGAAGTTAGGCTTTGAACTGTTTTCTCAAAATACTGAGTAGGGATTATTCCCTCATTTATACAGTTCATATTTGCCCCACTATCAACTAAGGCAGTAAGATTAGGAACGATATGTTCTTGGTTTATTAAGATAGTAATCTTAATATACCATTTCTAAGTAACAAGCTGTTGAAGCATGTTTAAATATTCAGGAGTACCTTCTGTTTTTGAAGGTATGGCTACTTCTTTAGAAGTAGAAGTAGAAGCTATAAAAGTTATATTTCTTAGCTCAATCAAAGATACTCTATCTTCTATCTCTATGTTTTTTTACTTCAAATCATATATTTCTGATTTGAGTTCTCGAATCTCCCTCCTAAGATCATTAGAAGTAACTAGAGATTAACTCTTTAGCTTTAATCTATAGTATATTTCTGACATACGATAGATTGGCTGCAAAGGCTTATATTCATCTTTTTCCCTTTCAGATGCTATGCATCTTTCTATGACTGTCCTTTTAATTAAAGGATTCTGGACTTGATCACTAAATTTAATCAAATCCTCTTGGGATTGTGTTAAAGTAGATATATTTATACTTGATGGAGATCAAGGAGCATACATGGCATGGGATAATTCTTGGAAGATCTCATATGAAGATGCTTATGTAATAAAGGAGTTTATGTACAAGAGCTTGTATTTCAAATACAAGGTTGAAAGATTAAGAATGAAGAAAGACTTGTTGGAGAATTAAGATGATATTAATAATGATTGGGAGTTCTTGTACAAAGATCAATATTTCAAGGATAAGCATGGAAGCTTAAGGATGAAAGTAGCAAGGTTGGCATTGAAGCTAGACCACGAAGAACAACTTGAAGTTCTTGACAAGATCAAAGAAGTAATGCTTGAAGATGATTGGCAGGTTGAAGAACCTTGTAATGTATTCAAGTATGAAGACTTATATAGGGGATTAGAAGACATTGCAAGGTTGGAAATTGAATGAACAAGGCTAAAACTTTCAGCAAATGTGTTGAGACTTTGCTAGACTTTACAACATTGTTTGAAGCACAACAGTCAATGGAGGCTGAACCAAGGAAGAGCTCAACTTTTGGATGATAGAAGACTTCAAGGAGGAGTGTTCAATGAAGAAATCAAGCCATTTGAAGTCTTGGAAGTATGGCGGCACGAGCTGGACAGTTGGTGAAAATTGCCAAAATTTTTGCATTTTTGGTCCCCTGTTTTACAGCCTTAGTATCTTGACTTTAGTTGGACTTTTCCACTTATTGATAGCTGCTATCTTTATGTTCTAAGTTAGCTTAAGAGGCCGAACTAAGTCCCTAATCATGTTTGGGGCTAAACCTATAAATAGTCCCTCATTTGTATTGCATTTTAACAATTAACTTGACAAACACATTTCAGAAATTTGATTGAATTCCAAATGGATTCAAATGGTTCCTTGACCGAGAGTTCACTAAGGCTCTTCTAGTGAATATAAGCCTTTGCAGCCAATCTATCATATGTCAGAAACTTTAGGGTTTATCAATACTTGGCTAGGGTAATTGATTTATGTTGAAGAAATTTGAACTAATAGATCATATTGGAAGACAATCATGGTCATTAGTCACTAGCGTGAATTTCTTGTTGAAGTCATGGGCAAAATTTCAGATTATGAGTAACCTTGGGTTTGGATAGATGGATGTTGAGCTTGTCAGCTTGTCGAGTGTAAGTACCACATAATTCGAAGGTTTACAAAATATTTTCAAAACTATTAAGATATTATGATTTGAATATTTTAGTACATTAGGGATTCTCAATAATCTTGCTCGGATTGGATTGAATAAGATATAACTAAGGTCATGTTAGGCTTATTTAAGTGTAAGAGTGGCTCTACCTCAGTAAAAAAATACTGAGACGCAAGACTTCCAAGATTTGGAAGCTCTGAATAGATGCACTGTTCCCATAGTTCCTTGAAGCCGAATATATAGATTTGGCTCTTTGGATTTGAAGTGCAAATATTCCATAAAATTTATTTAACAAATAGTTACTATGGAAGATAATAGTATTGATCCGGAACTAATTTCTCCAAATGATATCAATGGATATCATAATGATGGATATCATTATATCCATATTGGATTGGTCCAAGTAGCCTTCATACCATTAACCTAAGCTGGTTTGAATGCATCAATACTTGCAACTTTAAGAGATGCAAGATGCTTGGATTGGAAACCATCCCTTATGGGAGTGACTCAAACAAGTTTGAGTCATGGTCCGGTATATTTTAATGTATACCCAAACTTATGTCTTTCTATGACAAATAGACATATTTTTAAGGCAATAAGTCGTAAAGTACAGACTCATGGTTATAATTTCTTACCAGGCTCAGAAACTATAGCAATTGTCTATAGGATTTATTATATGAAACACAGTTTGAAAGATTGTCACCAAGTCATTTGGTAATGAGCTTTCATATTTAATGGATATAGTCCAAATAAATCATGAGATAGAGGAACTAATGGTGACCTCTATACCATTTCCTAAACTTAATAAATTTAAGTTTAAGCAAAGGGAAAAGAAGGACTTTTCACTTGGAAGCTTAATAAGGCTATTGCTGAGTGAAGAATTTACTGAACCCAGCCAAAACACATTTAGAGATTGGTATTTCTCCGCCTTCGATAAGGAATTTGTCTATGTTTGGAAGGAGAAATACTATGCTCATTTGGAAAAGTATAATACTCAATTATACTTTATTCCTAGGTTTACAACCTTTGATGTCTTAGAAATAAGACTGATGGAGATCAAGGAGAATACAAGGCATGGGATAATTCATGGAAGATCTCAAATGAAGATGCTTATGAAATAAAGGAGTTTATGTACAAGAGCTTGTATTTCAAATACAAGGTTGGAAGATCAAGAATGAAGAAAG
>JAOXNR010000350.1:0-11227 GCA_028571225.1 Parsonsia alboflavescens
TTTGCTAAGGCGCGCTCCAACCGTTATCGTTATGGAATTTTTGCTACAGTGCTCATGCAGCCAACCACGCGGAGCAAAAATTCCGTAACGATAACGGTTAGAGCGCGCATTAAGGCGCGCTCCGAAGCGCAGCTTAGCAAATCCGTATATATATATATATATTTATATAGCTATGGATATATTCCCTGGACATGAGACTAGAGTATTACATATATCAAGTTAACCATATGTATTATGTATTTAATTACACAATTAATGTTATAAATTCTCTTTAATTTTATAAATATTAAAAGAAGAAGGGATAATAAAAGGAATACAAAAGGGCAATAAAGTCAATTTATATAAAAATCTGCACGTGTTGAATTTTCTTTATTTTGTGTTCGAAGAGGTATATTGGAGTGTGCTATTTGATTCCGACCACCTTTCAATTAAAAATATGTGTGCTCACGATATCCTTCGCGCGTCTATAAAGTTTATAATATCTTCCGGCAACATGATATTTTTTTTAATTCGAAATTCTCCAAAAAATCTTGGCCAAATACAAACAAACAAATGAACCCGTTCAAAAACTCGAAATATATAAATATATATATGTATATAAAGAAGGAAAGAGAATCTAGCTGGCTGAGGTTATAAACCGACGGTCCAAATTGTAAGTTGGGAAAAATTAATATTTCTATTTTCTTTTACCAGTCATTTTAGTTAATTATTTTTATTTTAAAATAAAAATCATTTTATAATTTTTCAATAAATATTTAATGAAAAAATTTCAATCATATCCTTTTAATCACATTAAATATAATAATTAAATTTATATAAGTATTTTTTATTATAAATATTTTTTTAATCTAAAAAAATATTAATTATTAAATGCTAGCAATAGAATTCGAATTCAAAATCTTTAATCATAGATATCAAGTGGATCTGGTAATAGGACACCCCCTTTCAATGCAACTTGCTTATGTTGCCATCAACTCAAAAATCTGATGTTGACTCCAATGGCCACTTGACAATTCATAAATGATGAATCGTACGGTCATAATCATATTTCTTAGATTGTTTTTAAAGGCCTTGATTATTTGTTTATGCGCTGTCGTTTTTTGCTTATTTTCCACCAAAGTGGTCAGATTCTTTGAAATTGATCATCAATACTTTGTTTTTATAATATTTTTTTGTTGTTAAATAGGCATATTAGTGCGTGCACAAGGAGAGATACTGATTATTTCGACTGTCATTTTAAATAGGTATGCTACTTGCAATATTAACTCAATGATACAATAGAATCATTCTATCATTAAATAAAAGCTATTATTATTATTGATGGATAAAATAGATATCAATCCCGAATAATTTAACTAAATAAACTCGATTACCTCTCCGAATATAAAAGATTTGAATCAATTCTATTAAAAGGGAGTTTGGGACCTCTTGAGTCATGTTACTAACCTTCAATAAGCTTAGAAAAGGTCTTATTGGACTGTGACCTTTGACCTAGTGAATGTCAATCCATTTTATGCACTTATCATGTCATAATTAAATATCTATGACTCTTAACACACTTTGTAAGCCTTCTAAAGAAGCTCATCAAGATCCTTGAGGCTCATTAGAAAGTTGCGATGTTAGTTCATAGATCGTTGGTGAGCTCATATCTTTTACACTAAAGACGTAAATGATAAGATACCTTAAATTAAAGAAACTCTATGATTCTAGGAACAATTGACGGGCCATGATCTCTTAATTATCCTAGATACCTACTTTAATGTAATTGAGATTCATTCTAACAAAGTAACTTTACCTAAAAAGTAATTTATTATTCGATATACAATATCGGATCACACACGAAGTACATAGGTTGAATTTACCGAATTTACTTTCATCGAATACTGACATAGAAATCGAAGTTATTTTTAGGGCTATAGCCCATTATGATAATCTAATTTCTTTCTGATTGTAATTATAGACACTATCACAATTTGGGGTGACCCAGAGGTCGTTTCCAAGCTCCATCAAGTATTATTTCCTCTAACACCAGTAAAAAAATTAATACGTATCTCTAAAAAGATCAAGTATCTTAGAGATTTAAATATATAAAAAAAATTAAAAATAATGTATAAGATTTATATTAATATATATTTTATTCATAAAACAGAACGTAACACATAAATATTTTTTAATTGACACAAGTTTATATTCAATTAGAATTGCGATTTAAACTTTTAAAATATGTATGTGATAGTATTCAGAAACCATTTTAAAGAGATTAATTTCAAAAACTCCATTTCCATAATTATCTCATAAATTGATTGTTGTCCAACTTTCAAATGCTATAATTATAACCCATTGACCAAAAAAACAAAAAAGGTGCATTTTTTATTTTTTAATCAAGCACGCATCCTTCTCGAAACAAGTAGAGAAGGATTATCTTGAGCATTTGTTTTTTCCTTTAAAAAGGGTTATCATGAGGATTTCTTGATCCCCAATGAGAAGCAAGGTTCCATTGTGGCCGTCAATTAAGATATTGTTTCTCTTCTATTTTATGCCAATCTTCAACCGTATAATTATTACTAATAGTAGTATGAATTATTTCCTTTATCAGAAACGGAATATCTCAATTTAACTTTATTAAAAATTAAGAAAGGAGTTTAACTTTTATATAATTTACTGTATTATTTTTCTCATTCTTAAAATAATAGTGCAATATTTAAGTTAATAGTTGTAAATTCTTAAATTGAAAAGGAGGGTAATAAAACTTTAAATTTTTTTTAAAAAAACCAATATTATTTTAGAAATTATTTTTAACAAATTTGATCTTACAAGTTTAAGTCTAAGAGTAGTTTGATCTCTTAAGTTTTTTTTATTTTTTATTTCTCTATAATAACGATCCTTCACATTTTTACGAATAACCAAAATGATCCAAATCATCAATTTCTTACAATCCACGCGATGGCATGAGAGGTAGAATCGGGAAAAAAACAAAAAAAAAAAAAAAGCACTGTACAGCAAAAACTTCAGTTTCCAAACGGAGGAGTACTATTTATTGGATGAATTGTGGGTTAGATTTCTTAAATAAATTAACTCTATTATTATGCACACTGAGTTTTTGAAGGTGACGTGTGACCGAAAATGAGGATGAACTTGATGACAAACTCCTTCCCAATTCCAACAATAGGGGTCTCTTATCTTCTGCTATCAATTCAGTGCTCTACTTGAAACGTTTTACACGAGGAATTCTTTATTCATTTAAAATATGCTCTTCTATCCGATAGTATAGGTTTATTTTCAACTTTGCACAAAAAATATTTATATAAATAATTATTCCATTAAATATATTATTTTTTAAAATAAATAGAGTTTTAATATATAATCACTTTAATAACCTCCTTAATTTTTAGATTTCCATTCACTTACACAATGCTTTTTACCACCAATTACATTAATAGTAAGGATAAATGGGTAATTTGTATGAAAATCAAAGACATTTTATAAATTTTTCCTCATGTCGAAATGGAATATTTAATTTTGAATGAAGGAAGTATTAATTAATTTTAGAGTAATTTGAATTTTTTTTCTTTACCATTAGAAGATGGGTTTCGAACATGTGATGGTCGTAGTAATTATAGTAGGAAAGTGGAGTAACAGTAGAATTTCTTTAAATAAAAAATAAAAAAAATCCAAAGAGCAAATCACTCAAAAAAGCACTAAATACTTCTTTGAAAGTTGAAATACTAGACAACTATTTGGAAGTGACAAATGGATAGAGTACCATACTTTTCTCGAGTTCTATCTTTAATTTAATTATTTTTCTCATATGTTAGGAAGACAATAATTATAACTATAAATAAATTAAGCGTAATAATATTTTAATTATAATGTAGTTAAATACATTTAAGTAATATTAATCTATTGGTTACTGACTTACACTTAAGAACAGATAGAGTATGTAAAAAAATTTTGGCTCAAAATATATTTATGCACATTGAAAACACTTGAATACAGCTATATTATATATCTAAAATCCTCTTAAAATTTAATTGTATTTCTTTATTTTTTTAAAAAATTTCCTTTAAAAGTAGAGAATATTAAATATAAAACGAAGGCATGTAAAACGTTATAATTATGTATTACTTGTTTCGACTAATATCAAATTTTTTTAATTAATTTTTAAAAAAATGAAATATTCAATTTCGAATGCTTTCTAATAAAAATGTCTTTAAAAAATTACAAGCAATATATAGTTTTAGAAGAAAAAAACATATTTTCGAGAGTGAACGCGATCTTAAGACACCGTAAAACCCTGCTCTGTGGACAGTTGGAATCTTACGTATACTGTTTATGAAGACGTATTCAACTTTGCTGGTATCTTCTTCATCGTCCTCGTGAGTTACGTTGTTTTGTTTCAGTTGTGGACTTTCAATTTAGGGACAACGAACCAACCAAAGTCATCAGTAGCTTTGAATAATGGCGTCTCCGGTCTACACAGCACAGACAGCCCAATTTATTTCTTCTCCGATGGTTCTTCGATACACTCCCGCTGTAATTACTCTCATATAAATGACAGTACCACGCTCTTTAATTTACGAATTGTTAAATGTTAACGATTCTATTAAAATTTTCAATCTTTTCTTGTTTCATTTGCTAAGATATATAGATTTTTATATATAAAGTTTTGATATCCATTTAAGGATTTATATTTACTAACGTTAAATACAATTCATAATTTTTTATTTGATAAAAAATAGATATCAAATTTCAAACAAATCGATTAATAAACATCAATTTGGTTCTAATTTGTATCCTTTCCATTTCAAATTAGGTGACGTGTAGGTGTTTTTAGATGTCAGTAATCTAAATTATTCTTTTATTAATGATATTTGGACCAAATTACATTTTCCCTCTTCATGATCGATATTTTCAACTGATTTATGCACGAGAAATGGGAACGGCCGGTCACGTACGCACTCTCTAACTTCATCGCCTCTTGCATTTGTGAAAGAAACAACAACGATGTTTTAGTAATTAATTTAATATTATAAGATCTAAAGAATTCCTTCAATGTTAATGATAATAAAATTTATAAAGTGTGTACATGTATTTAAATTTAAATGTAATGGAGTTAAATTGAAATTTAATCTTTCAAGTGCTATCAAACTTTTATCCCCCTTTCATACTTTATCTGTCTCTATTTATAACTAAGTCATTTGAGCTTGTCAATCCACTAGTTTAGGAGAATATTGATGGGATTCGAATTTAAGATTTCTAATCTATGCATTCACTACCATACCACTGACTGACTGGGATATCCTTGGAGGGACTAATACATTATAAGACTATTATTGTATTCATTTTTTCATAAAATATTAATCTTTCTTTCTTTCTTTCCTAATATTTTTCACTACAGAAACTTTAGAGATATTCAATTTTAAATTGTCCTGAGAGTTATTGGGTTTCATTTTTCGGTGAAACTTGAAAAAGAAGAAAGACTGGAAATATTTAGAACCTGAATTACAGGTAAAAATTCAGCTACCCAAAATAGTTGAAATTCAAAGTCAACCCCACCAGAAGTTTAGGTCCAAGAACTACCCAAAAGATCCAAGACAAAGAGCCCCCGGTCCCAGTACGTTAAACATCAGCCAAAATTCTTGCGCATTTTTGCTGCTACGTTATATGAATGGCGTGAACAATTGGGAAAACTCGATAACTATTGGCAACGACCCTTTTGTACTGGTAGATATCAATCAAAGAAGTTCATAATTTCCATGGATATATGGTCTCTTCTCGTACGCAAAATTCTACGTTGTTTACCATTTCGCAAAGAATATACAAGGTGGGACTTTTCCAATCAGACCTGCCAATGCTATTATTTAGGCACCAAACTTTTCTCGGTACTTGTTTCGTTTGTCTTAGAACATATCACATTTCAATGAGTAACTCACTCTAATTCTCTCTTTCTTCTGGGAACATTGGTTTAAGTCACGCATCAAGAAACAGTGAAACAGCACTCTATAATTCAAAGATGAAGTCACGTAGATTATAAGTCAGTTGGATTCGTTTTTAGTATATATTTCAATTTTAATAAGTTACAGTTTTAATGGAATAATTGGAGTTAAAAAAGAAGAAAATATTGAAACATCATGTCCAGTTTGCGCAAAGAATTATTCAAATGTATGGTTAAGGTTAAAAGCTGCTTCCACGTGGACTAAAACCAGCCATTATTAGCTTGCGAGTGAGAAGGAAGAATTCCAATTGTAATTTGCAATTTCAATGGTAGTATTTAATATGAAACCGGTTTCTGCTTAGCGCTTGGCCGTATTCATAATTATGGTGATCATGTTGAGAGATGACCTGACGAAAGTTGGTCAGAAAAATGGTTACCCGTTCACGAGCAATTCACACTGTCAGGTTTTACTGTATTTGCCTTACTAATGAGGTTTAAAAATAATGGACGAGGAGGTCGTACCTATAATGAAGCTTTAATAAGATCATTATTACAGTCAAAGATTTATAAGGGATTCATGTCATTTTCTCAATATAAAGGTAATTATTATTATTAGAGGAGAACGTTAAGTACGAAAGTGAAAAAAATTATTTTATGAAAAGAGAAAAAGAGAACGATCGAGTAGTATATATATATATAAAGAGTAATATACCTATCAAAATTACCAATAATAATTTATAATTAACAATAAGAGAATAAAAAAAAGTTATAGGTTAAATATAGAGAGTAACATTCTTCAAAAAAGAAATAATATATTTATTTGTAGGTTCGTATTGAATTCAAATGTAAATTCCATTCAATTTCCTCTATGGATTATAAACTTTATGAGACATGAAGGGGGCAAAGGTCAACAGATTTTTAAGGTGCGGGGTAGGAGGTAGATTTGGATAACCACCACTGCACTTCTTTCGTTATATTTTGAGTTCGAACTCGTTTTTCTTTTTTTTTTTTTGTGTCAAGGTCGAGTCGGCTCAGTTAGATTACACTCCATGACCTATGACCTAAGTCACTCACATTCACTACATATTCCCATTGACGAAAAACCACATGTACGTGGATAGATAACGTATTATATTATATCTGACATTTAAGAGTGGAGAAAATATTCCACCAAATAAAATTCGACGGCTATAATGTTTTTTATTCGATAAATAGTTAACTAAGATACGATAAGATTGTTTGCGAATTTTTATTGTTTGGCGAATTTAAGAATTTTTTTTGGTGAAATTAAAGGGATGCGGCTGTCTTTAGTTGACAGTGTAGTCTTCTTCCTCCATTAACGATCAATTAGGAGAGTGAAGTGTTTCGTCTAGACTTGACTGTTGGCAGTGGAGAAAGTAGCCAAAGAGAAACGGGAAACGTAGTGTAGCCAAAGATTCACAAGGGGTTACTTTTTTCCAAAGATTTGGACAAAGACTTGCAGACGCCATAGCCACGCCAATCTTCTTATCTCCTCCTCATCTCTTTATTTTCTTCTTTCTCCTCCACCCCACATCCATCTTTCATAAAAATTTTATCAAAATTTAATTATCCCTTGTAAATTTTTATTTTTCAATAAACTTAATAAAAATTTTTTTTTTTTTTTAAAAATATATTTATATTTTAAAATGCTTCTGTTAAATACCCATAACTTTGATTTCATGAGAGACGGAGACTTAACATCGTAATCGGATGGAAAGGAATACCATTTTATTTATTTATTTATTTTTTTGAGTTAAAAGGGTAAGAATTAGATTAATAACAAGTTGGAAGGTGAAAATCAAATTTAAAAAGTTTAAGAAAGGTTTGGCTTTTAGACCTTTCAATTTGTCTTTTTTTGCCTTGATAATAATGTTTCTATTGTTAGATATTTTTTTTTTGGTGTGAGGCAGAGATGTTTCGAGAAGATTGGGGATAATATGGTAATTTCATGAGTAAAAAGATAGGCAAACTCTATCGTTTTCGCAAGTCATCACTTTCAACCAAAAAGTCACTGTTACCGGGGCAATTGTTAATATTTTATTTCATTTCAACAATTCCAAGCAAATTATGGTATTTTCTCCTTAAATTTGGTTTGTTGGGCAAAGAGGTCCGTTTATTTTACGTCCATACAAAGCACAACCTTCCAAATCCCAATTTTGTTCTCTTCAATGAAAACCAATTTCTTTTCACGAAATTTCAATTTCCAACAATGGGAAATAATTCATCGATATATCTTCGTGGAAATATTCCAAGCACCATATCCCACTTGGACAATTCCATATATAAAAGAAGAAAAAAGAGGAACAAATTTAGGTGGGTGATGGGTTGGCAATAAAAAAAATTAAAAAAAAACCCCTAAATTCATGAATAATAATAATATTGAAAATTTGATATGGTTTTTGTTTTTATATGATTGGTTGATATTTTTGTGATGTTTCAAGAATTTTGATGCTTTGGTTCAGAATTGGACAAAATAATTGTATATTGACATTCTTCCCAAAAAAAAAAAAAAAACCTTTGGTATAAATATATAATGGTCAAAGAAAATAACTTGTTAAATGATTAAATTCAAACTTTTTAGAATCAGTTACTTTTAAGGTTAATTTTATTAGGTGAAAAATAGAAGAAATGATTTAAATATGAAAGGAAATTAAATAAATATGTTACTCATTTCATACATAATTATAAATGGTTTGCAGGTATTTTATTAATTTTTTTCCCATTAAAATGTTCTTATTGGAGAAACAACATTAATAATTAAAATGTTTTATGAAAAGAAAGAGGTAAAACAGAGGCGATATTGAAAAAATATATAAAATATCCATTAAATTACTAACAATAACGTATAATAATATGGATAAGAAAAATGTGTTGAAATGATTGCTAATTAACGATAGAGGGAAGTGAACTCAAATAACTTATAATTAGAGATGGAGGGTGTATCTTGTTAAGATGTAAATTCAATGAGTTCAACTTGGTCTCACTATATATTCTAACCTTGGTGAGTTGTAACTCTTAACAGAACAATCGAGGTGCCTGCAAATTAACCCAGGTATCACTAGTAAAAGAATAAAAATTTTAATAGAAAAAAAAATGTAAGGTTTCTTATCTTTTGTTACACATTCGTATGTCATTTTCTATTATACCAATAAAAATTTAACATGTATCATAAAAAATCAAGCCTTAAGGTTTATTATATAAAATCTATAAAAAATAATAATTAAGACAGGTGTAAGATTTTTATTAATTTTTGATCAGTATGACAAGGAATATCACACGAATGTGTAATAGAACATTCGAAACTGTAAAGAAACACGACAGTCCCTTCAGAAACACCCTAGTGGGCAGAGTGAGGAACGCACAGATCATGAGTAATCTTTTATTTTGAAAGGATTAAACAAATGTTCCAATATAGAAACAATATTAAGCATGCCTTTTTTACACTTTTCCTTTATAAAATGGCTTATGTGTAAAATAGATTCTAGTTAGGGCTTTTAGGTTGGACCTTCTGCTTTCTATCCTATCTGGATAGTTGGAGGTGTTAAAAAGGGTAGCTTGGACAAGTTGACGGATAAGAACACATTCCAGCTAAAGTTTCTATCATGGTTAGGAGAAGATTAGGTCAATACTACGAAAATTCAGAACATATAATCTGCACATCCTGAAGTTTAGAAATCCCACTACAAAGGATCAAGAACCACTTATAGCAGATTAAATCCTAGTTTGAGCACTGCATACACTTTTTATTGCATGTATTCACTTTCTTCAGCATGTGACATTAAGCCTAGCTTTTTTCAATTATTAATAACTTCTTGGATTTCTATTATAAATAGGCCTAGACTTGTTTGTTTATTGGCTGGAGATTTTATGATTTGATTGTCTAATGTTGGAGACTTGGTCATTTTTGAATTGGACCCTTTGATATTGGAGACCTAATATTTCTCAAATTGGACATTATCATTTGTATTTTCCTACTATTTTAGTAATAAATTATTAGTTTCATTATATTTTCAAATCTATTTTCCTTCTTTTATCATTTGATATCAGAACACTCTGATCCAGATCCAAAATGGTAATCACATAAGATTTCTCTAACATCCAACCCGACTTTCAAAATCCTCACAACATTGTATCATCCCTCCTATTGCCCATCAAGAATATAATTTGTTAGCTGGTTGATTTTCTTATTTTGCACCTTGAGGAAAAGGTGGGTTTTCAAGAGAGTTGTATTAATAAGAGCCTATTCGACAAAAGTTTCGATCATGGTTAGGAGAAGATTAGGTCAATACTAGGAAAATCCATAATATATAATCTACACAGCCAGAAGTTTAGGAGCCCCACTACTTAGGATCAGGAACCACTTATAGCAGATTAAGTCTTAGTTTGAGCACTGTATACACTTTTTACTGCATGTATTCACTTTCTTCAGCATGTGACATTAAGCCTATCTTTATTCAGTTGCTAATAACTTTTAGGATTTCTATTATAAATAGGCCTAGACTTGTTTGTTTATAGGGGGAGATTTTATGATTTGATTGTCTAATGCTGGAGACTTGGTCCTTCTTGAATTGGACCCTTTGACATTGGAGGCCTAGTCTTTCTCGAATTGGATGTTATCATTTGTATTTTCCTTATATTTCAGTAATAAATTATCAATTTCATTATATTTTCGAGCATGTTTTCCTGCTTTTATCATTTGGTATCAGAAAAATCCGATCCAGATCCAAAATGGTGATCACATAAGATTCCTCCAACATCTAGCCCAACTTTCAAAATCCTCATAACACTCGACCATGCCCTTCTATTGCCCATCAAGACTATGATTTGTTAGCCGGTTGATTTTCTTATTTTTGCCATGAGGACAAAGTGGGTTTTCAAGAGAGCGGTATTGATAAGAACCCACTCTAGCAAAAGTTTCGATCATGGTTAGTAGAAGATTAGGTCAATAGTAGGAAAATCCAGAATACATAATCCGCACATCTTCAAGTTTCCCTACTACTGAGGATCAAGAACCACTTATAGCAGATTAAGTCATAATTTGAGCATTGTATACCCTTTTTACTGCATGTATTCACTTTCTTCAGCATGTGACATTAAGCCTATCTTTTTTCAGTTACTAATAAATTTTAGGATTTCTATTATAAATAGGCTTAGACTACCAAGTGGGGCTTGTCCTAGTGGCAAACCCACTGGTATCCGCTGTCAGAGGTCTCGGGTTCAAGTCCTGCTGGTAGCAAGGGAGAGTGCTCCCCCCCTTCCCCTCCCCCTCCC
>JAOXNR010000352.1:0-11226 GCA_028571225.1 Parsonsia alboflavescens
ATTACTTTGAAAAATCCTTAGCATATGATCACCGAGAGTTACAAATGATAAGGGTAACTTAGGATTCTAATTAAGCACGAATGAATGCACAATAAAGATACTATGTATCTCATAGTATTAGTTCTAGCAAAACTTCTCTTACTATCTCTAAATAGTTGAATGTTTGATGACATTCAGATAACTATATGAGATATAATTGGATAGATATTTACAATGCTTCGTGATCCAAAATGAATCGAAAGGCTATGCACAAAGGAGTTGCTTGGTGTCTCTCTAAATAAGTCTAGTAAAGATATTCAAGGATTCTCTTTACAGTTGAATGTCCTTGTGATCATTCAGATAGCTATAAGAGAAATGAAATTACTAGACAACCTTATTTTTGTGAGACAATTAGTATCTTTTAATGATTTATCGAGTTGTTCTTTTCATGAAGACTCTAGAATAGTTGAGTGTTTTAGAGCATTCAGATAACTGTATGAGCTATGAAGTGATTGGATAGTCTTATTTGTGCAAGTCGGAGTCTGTTGGGATTTATACCTAAAAAGACTATCATTTTCTGAGATAATGGGTAAAAGACTATAATCTTTATAAATAAATACATATTAGCACATCATTCAATAAGGTCCAAATTTATTTAAAAAGGTGATCAATGTGTTATGACATTCAACATCGTAAGATACGGCTCTCCAAAAGTTTAAATCATAAGGAATTGGTTCTTGGCCGATTAATGGAATTGGGCTTTAGATTGAACAAAGGTCATAACACATTAGTGTCCTTTAAGTAGGGTGACTTAACTTTAGTCATTGGGTAGTGCTCCTGGACTATACATGTTAGCACATTTTCTATGTGTAGAACATTACCATTCAGTGATTGTTCTCTAAAGGTACTATCAAAGAAGAGAGAACTAGTCTCACTGCTGTTACTTCTTGGACATAGCCCCATGACATTAGTATGGGTTGGTGGTCTAATGAAGCTAGTTCCCAATGCTTTGATATGCTATGGGTGAGATCACATTATGTAGATCAATAGCCTTGTATGTTAGGTACTTGGAGTTTATTAGTTAAGACGGACTCATATAATAGGGTCTCTATGCCATTTTCATTTATGAGATGGGATAATCACCCCCTTGTGTGTTGTTATTAGTTGGATCACTGAACCCGAGGCCTCGGTAGTACAGTTGTTATTGTATTGAATATTCTTCTAGTGAGTATTCATTGTGATTCAATGGTAATAGAACTAGATACCTAAGGATGGTAGATGCTATTAAATAAGGTGACAGTACGCTAGGATTGAGGCTCAATAGTGGGCGTTATATAGAAAAGCAAATGTATCATTACATTTGTAGGTCAAAGACTAAGGGTTGAGATTTATCTCAACCAGCCTTTTGTTTCTACAATAATGTATCATGGAGTACATCATCTTCTTTTGGTGATAATAGAAAGATGTTTAGAATGACTAAAGTTTATTACCACTATGTAGTAAGGGCATTTAGGTAATTCTATAGAGCCATAAGCATTGTGTTTTAAGGTTTCTAATCTAGCCCTATTATACATGAATGATTTTATATCATTCTTAAATAAGAGATTGGAGAAGGAATTAATTTTATTGTAGATAGCATTAATAATTAATTAATCATTTAATTAATAATTGAAATTAATCATTTGGGCTTGAATAAAATTAATTAGTCATTTTTTTTAGTCTTATAATTAGTTTGGACATAAGCCCATAAGATTAATTATTATTGAGTTGTTGGGCTTTTGGCCCATGGGAAGCGCATGTATCGTCCTTCTATAAATAGACATCATGGTCATTTGCCAAAGTGGGAAGTGGAAGACAGAAAAAGAGACAGAGAGTGAGAGAGAGGGGAAGAAGCTACCAACATATATGAAAATTTCCAAGGCTATTCTCCATGGTCTTCAGATTTGTCTTTCCTCCGCTCCACTCACAGAAATTTTCCAATCTTCTATTTTCCCATCTGTTCACCTGGACAGATAGGGAATAGATTAGAAGATCTTTTGCTTGGTAGATCAAGTCGTCAAAATCCATTCCGCATGACAAGATCTCTACGAATCATCAATCCAAGATATCAGAACCACTATCCTGTAAGACCTTCTCCTGCAAAGAGGCATGGGAGATCCATGGGGGGTTCTCACAGCATGATTTGTGACGAAGTGGTGGCTCTTAACCCCAGGATGGCCAAGCGATTAGGACCCGTGATGGTTGGTACAGTCAAGAGGCTGTGTGCTGTGAAAAGTGGTTTCTGAGGTACTTCAGGTTGTCGTGATCCTTTGGGATACGGAGCCAGTAGGTATCAGAGCATAGGCATCATTCTTATCCTTTTAAGTAAGAAAAATTTTAAAATCCTGGGTCCCCGGATGTAGTTTCCTGTTGGATTTGGGATCCGGTTTCCTTTAGAAACATCAAAGGTTCACTTCTTTGGATTAAGCTTCATGCTTGCAGCTTTTAGTGCCTGAAAAGTTTCCCTGATGTCTTCGATAAAATCCTCTGAGGTCTTGGACTTGATCACTATGTCATCAACATAGACCCTGTTGTTCCACCCAAGCTGTTTCTTCAAGACTTTATGCATTGCTTGCTGGAATTCAGCTCCTGTGTTTTTTAGGCCAAAGGGCATCTAACAATAGGTCCCGACCTTTGTGATGAAGGAGGTCTTTTAAATGTTCTCAATGGCCATCAGCCTTGTAAGCATCTAGAAAGCTTAGCCACTGGTACCCAGCAGTTGAGTCCACCATCTGGTCTATGCTTGGAAGGGGGTAAGAGTCCTTTTGGCAGAACTTGTTGAGTGTGGTGAAGTCCACACACATCCTCCATGTCCCTTCCTTCCTCGGGACCACAATTGGGTTGGCCAGACATTCAGGGTATACTACTTCCTTCAAAATCCTAGCTCCAAGAAGAGCTTGGACTTCTCGAGCTATGACCTCATTGCGCTTGGGGGCGAAGGTCCTCTTCTTTTGTTTCACCAGTTTGCCCAACCCAGTGTCCAGCAATTGCTTGGTCGACCCTTTCAAGGTTGTTGGGTTGCTAGGCGAAGACCTTTAAGTTTCCTTCAAGGGAATCCACCAGTTTCCTGTTGATTTTTGGAGGTAAGAGCTCTCCAATCTTGATTCCTTTCTCAAGGAATTTGGGGTTATGGAAGACTTTCTCTCCTCTGCCGGCAGCCTGGATCCGAAGGTGGTTGTCCTCCTTTGGGAGGTAAATGCATTCCTCTTGCATGACCTCTGGCGAGCTTTCTTCGTTAACCCTAGCTCGATAACATCTGGCAGCAACTTGACTATCTCCTTTAAGGATGATCCAAGTGTCTTCAATCTGGATTCTTGAGGTGATTTTGTTGTAGGTTGAAGGGTTAATATCACACAAAATAGTCAAACCAAATCAATGTAAGAAAAGGACTCATCAAAGGTAAGTTTTGGGAGATTAGGAAGACCTTTGTAGATTTAACTGCAACAAGCAACCTCTTGATTTCTTAAGACAACTCAATACCTCACCCAAAGTGATTGAGAGCCCAAGAGAAATCACTAAGAACCTAGTTCTAGACACTCTGAAAAGATCAAATGATCTTGGTTTGGAAGAACATCCAAAAGGTTTTAGTTTTTGTGTCTCAAAGTTGAATATCTTAAAATGGCTGAAAACAAAGCCTCTGTATACTTGCTAAAACCCTAACTAAACTTAACAAAAAGGCTAGGTGAAAAGGCTGTAAAAATTACAAAAGAAAGAAGTTGAAAAGGGAAACCAAAACGTAGTGTTTTAGCTCGTTGAAATTCTGCTCGCGACAAGATCCGGAGCAGGCTCCTGCATCGGATGGAGTGTCGGATATCTTTTGTTTTTATCCGGTGGCCTTCATCCGGTGTTGGCTCTCCCTTTAGCAGCACCGGATGCCCTGTTCCAGCCAAGCCTCCAACCATTTCAATTTGTTCCATCTTTGCTCCATCTTTGTCTTGCCTAGTTCCATCTTCATTCCAAGCTTTCATAGGCTTCCCAACTCGATCCTCAAGGCTTTGAGCCTCCCATATGCTGTGCTCCCTCCTTGCTTGCTCTTGTTCAAGTTCATCCCCTTCAAACATGGCTTCAAAGTCGAATCACTCTTCTTTGTTTCGGACAAAATCCATCAATGTCTTCATCGTTCTACTCAAGATATTATACATGTATATGAAATACAAGTCTTCATTCATAGCCTCATTGCATAGAGTCCTTGGATATCAATCATTCCCCCTCACTTCAAAAGGATTTGTCCTCGAATCTTCAAAGTCCTACATAGAGAGAGAATGATCACTAACTTATATTGAAGAATTTAAAGAATACTTACCCAAGAACTTCAAGTTAGCCTTCTTGAAAGTTAGTAGTTGACACTGCCTTACCATACCTTTCTTTAAAGGTGGTGGTCTCTCCTTTATTGATATGTATTCCATCCCCACTACAAGAAACTCATTAGAAGAAACATCGTAGACAAGGAATACAAGCCATTGAACACAATCAAGAAACTCAAATTCTATCATTCAAAGCATATGACAACAAGGCATTAAATCCCATAAGGCATATGATGAGATACAAACTCATTCAGAACAACCATTTAAGCACAAGACATAATTCCCATTGGTCTATGACCCCATAAAGCATGATATGAACGAACTTCAATTCTTGAATTCATGCACAATAAGCTCAAGAAACAATCCCCTAATATAGCACTTACATCCCCTAAATCAAAAACATCAAGATGAGCATCATTATTCTCTTTCCAAAACAAGGGATATCTCCAAAAATTTTCAAAATCTCAACATATCTCTATTCTAGGCACAAAACTCAAATTGTAATATCATGTAGTTCCACAAATCATGCCAAGTATAGATTAAACTCAAATTGTAATATCATGTAGTTCCACAAATCATTGATATCAACAACTTGAAGTCTATCAACATCACTAAAGAACAAATTCTCTTCATGGCATGGACATACTCTTTCACAAGATATAAACAATAATGCTACAACAAACATAGGTCGGAAAAGAGTATGTGTTACAAACAAACATAGCCATTGTTCATAAATTGTTATCAAGAATTGCAACATCAAAGATCCACAATAATCGATGGTCTAAAACAAACTTCAAAATTCCATTCTTGTGTGTCCCAAAGATATACTTCAAAAAGAAGTTCAAGTAATTCCATTCAAAAGAGTATATCTACAAGTAGTTTCTATGAGACAAAATGGCCAACAAGTCATATGTGGAATTGATAGGCATAAGCAAATCATTTCCTCCGATCAAAGAATTAATATGCTCATAGAATTCATCATATATCTTGTCTAGAAACATTAAGTTCATAACCACAAGCATGCTCCTTCACAAGTGATTCCCTAACTAGCTTAAGATCTAGCATATCATTCAAGAAGCTCTTAGAGACATTCAAATTTCTTCCACATGCTTCATTCACAATTCTACAATCATAATCAAGCAAATATCTATCTTCATTTTGTTGCACACATGACTCCTTCACAAACTCAAAATCCATGAAAGCTTTAACAAGACTTATAGAAGTATAAGACTTACTTTCTCTAAACGAGGAATCATCATGCTCAAGAATTTCAATAATAGCATGTTGCTTATGAACATCATAAGCATTTCCACAATCATACTTAATAATAGAAAACATATTTTCATGCTCATAATTCAACAATTTATCACCAAGAGAAGATATAAGAGTGGACCACTTTAACATAGCACTCATCATCTTGTTGTCCTTGTCTTCTTTCATCTTGCTTAGGCCTTCAAAAACTTGAAAATTTGGCACAAGAACACTAGAATAAGAGTGGTCAATGTTAGAAATTGGTATTGAAATCTCCTTGTTTCTCTTGAAGATCAAAGCAATCTCATTTTCTCTATTTCTCATAAGCATTTTCTTTTTCTTCATTCAAAGCTTGTCTCTCAAAGACACTCATTTCCTTTTCTTTTTCGGCCTCCTTTCTTTCAATCTTGTTCTTTTCTTTTCTCTCAACTTCATATTCTTCCTCAAGCTTGCTCTCATTTTTCCACTCAACTTCACTCTCATTTTCTTTTTCTTTTTCTTTCTTTACCTCACTTGAGATCGCTTGAACTTTCTCATTTCCCACAATTTCTTGAAGACATAGTTCACCTTTAACTTCATTGGCAATTGAGATGTCTTCATTTTTAGGCTCCTCTTCTCTTGGCCTCACACCTTGCACTTTCAATGATGAAGAGATGACATGATGTGTGCTCTCATAAGGTCTCCCATATGAGCCCCTTCCATTGGACACCTGTCTTTCATTCTCCCTTTTTGGTAGTTTTTCATTCTTCATATGTCATCTATATCTCAATAGGTCACCATGTTCATTGTAGTAAGAATAAGAATTTTCATCTCTTCATATCTCCCTTGGACTTCTTTTAGCTTCATGGTCGCAATAGCCTTCATCAATATCCTCCATTGGCTCATTTCTCCTTCTTGGTAGACTCCATTGATATTGTCTTCTATCAACTCCTTGATATGGCACATACTCTCTCAAAGAACAAGGTTGATATTCATCTTCCCTTCCTCCTTGTTGCACATGTCTTCTAGGAGTTTTAGATTGCAACTCATCTACCGTTCCTTCAAAGTTATCAAACTTTGAGTTAAAGACCTTTTCCATGTTCTCAATTCTTTCCAAGTTGATAGACAGGCTTGCATTGAGATCTCCCATATTTGATTCTTGTGAAGGTGGTGAAGTTCCTTTTGTCATAAAAGTTTTCAAGCACAATCAAGAAAACAAGGGATTTTCTTATCCTCACGTTCTCTCTTCTGTTTCACTCTTTCGTTTGGATTTTTCTCATTCTATTGATCTCACCCCTAATGCCTTTTTCCACTCTAAGTCCTCTTTCTAGTTCTTAATCAACTCACAAGAGTTTTGGGCAAATCACTTAGGAAAAAGCACCAAATTGATCCACACAAATCACTTAGTTGATTAATTGAAGTTGTTCTAATGATAGTCAAGAAAATAGAGTTTCAAAGAAATAAGGTCAACCAATTCAATACAGAAGAGCAAACACTTAGAAGCCAAAGAAATTCTCAATTAGGCATTTTAAAAAACACCTAGAGGGCAAAGAAGTTGTGAACCAATTTATCAATAAATTCAACTAACCCAATTAACTTGATTTCAAATTTGATAGACAATAGGTAATGTATGCTCAATCAACTTCAACACAAGCAATTTTCATGAGATTAAACAAGAATTCTTTCAATTTCTATTTTGGCAATTTAGAATTTTTCAATGCAGAATTTTTTTTTGTCTTTCAAGAACAATGCTCTTCTTCTTTTCTTTTCTTTTTTGTAGATATAGATCAACAACTCAACAAACACAAAGGTTCACAAGAGAATACTAGGATAGATGCAAAAGGAACAAAATAACAAACACATACAAAATCATAGGATATTCAAAGAAGAAAATATGATCTTTGACACTTAAAACAAAAAAAGCAAGTAAGATAGTCAAACCTTTGATGATAAGCAATCTCTGATACCAAAAGATGATATGATTTTCTTGTAGGTTGAAGGGTTAATTTCACACACAACAATCAAACCAAATCAATGTAAAGAAAATTACTCATCAAAGGTAAGTTTTGGGAGATCAGGAAGACCTTTGTAGATTTAACTACAACAACCATCCTCTTGATTTGTTAAGACAACTCAATACCTCACCCAAAGTGATTGAGAGCCCAACAGAAATGACTAAGAACCTAGTTCTAGACACTCTCAAAAGAACAAATGATCTTGGTTTGGAAGAACGTCCAAAAGGTTTCAGTTTTTGTCTCTCAAAGTTGAATGTCTTAAAATGGCTAAAAAAAGACCCTCTAAACTTGCTAAAACCCTAAATAAACATTAAAAAAAGGCTGGGTGAAAAGGTTGTAAAAATTACAAATGAAAGAAGCTGAAAAGGGAAGCTAAAACACGGTGTTTTGGGCACAACAAGATCCGGCACCGCCTCCAGCACCTAATGGACTGCCGGATATCTTCTGTCTCTATCCAGTGGCCTTCATCCGGCGCCTTCTCTCCTTTCAGTATCACCGAATGCCCTGTTCTAGCCAATCCTCCAGCCATTTCAAGCTCTTCCCGAGCCATCTTTGTCTTGCCTAGTTCCATCTTCATTCCAAGCTTTCTTAGGCTTCCCAAATCCATGCTCAAGGCTTTGAACCTGAAGGGAGGCCACAAACAGACCTCCTCCAGGCATTGATTGGAGGGAGTCTAGAAAGTGTACAAACATTACCTTTTCAAATTTTCAGATGGAAGATTGGAATCTGTTTATAGTCACCAGTAAAAGTCGACCTCTACCTCTACTCCGTCACACTAACGTCTGCTTCCAGTGTACGACTCACTAACACAGCAACGGGACAGACATGATTGAACTGCTAGATTTAATCGTGAATATTGTTTTTCTCGGTTTTCGATTTCTCTAAACTCTCTATTTTTTTTTCTCTCGGCAGACACTCTGACAGAAAAAGAACTCTACAGAAAAGAGAGAGGCATCCCTTTTGAAAAACCCTTGAAGATTTCGTGATCAGAAGTCTTCTGGATAAATCAATCTTTATTTTTGAATTATGAATTGAATTGAAAACGAGATGTCTATCAGAGTGTGACTGAGAAAAATTTGTCCAGGTTCAATGAACCTTGAAAAATACAATTTAGTCACATAATTAACTCTTAATTATATTTTGGTTAATTCCTTTTCGTGAATTAGCCTAAACAACTTTAGGTAATTACGTATAGGTCCCAAATGAGATTCTACCCATTAAGCAATATGTTCTGAATGTGTGACCCAATAGGTCCTCGTAAAATTTGCATTTGACATTAACGATATTTAATGTTATGTACAATGAGAGGTATCTAGCAACACATTATTGCTATCTAATTAGCGAGAATGTAGGTGACAAGACAAAACCTTCTGTGATAAAACTAACATGTCTTAATCTCTTTGTCCAAAATGTCATAATTGAACACGAGACATGGAACGTGTCATACTTGTTAAGTTCAATATCTGAATTCTCAACCTCGAGTACATTAATTAAACCGTATAAGATAAATTTCTCATAGCTACTTATTCGAGCGTGGCCATGCATTTCATAATCTCACTCAACCAGCAATGCTAGACATCACTCTCTTGTTATATAAGAGGGACAAATCCTAGCTAGATCATTCAACATTCCACTGCACAAATTAGGACATATACTCAATACATGCCTTTATTATCCACTCAATTAAGAGTGACGTATGACAATATCAAAGTATGCAATCTTTCATGCAGGAATCTCTAATGACCTCAAGTCAAAAGATTAGACATAATTATCACAATGAAATCACCCATGATACTCATTTAACAATCCATAAAGTGATTTCATGATGGTCAATCTAGTACACGATACTCTACGTGTACCTATGTGATGATTTGATATCTCATATCCGTGACAACTGTCATCAATCAGCACATACTAGTCTCAGCATATGATTGATATCCTAATCTCAATAACACTTGACTAGGGACGTTTTAAGAATAGAAATAAACTATTCTTAGGTCATTACATAATTTATTTAATGAAACGCGCATATAAAAGTAAATTATATAATGATATAAATAGCATCACGATACAAAGTTATGCCAACTAAGTAAAATCATCATATGTTCTTAGGGCATATCCGACAATCTCCCACTTACACTAAGACCAATTCCTCATGAATCTAATGCCCATAGATCTAGTGTGGCGATCATGTCCTTGCCGTGTCAGAGGTTTCGTCAGGGGATCAGCGATATTGTCATCTATTGGTACTTTGCATATCTTAACATCTCCTCTCTCGATAATTTCTCGAATGAGGTGGTATCGCCGAAGTATATGTTTGGATCGCAGGTGAGATCTTAGTTCCTTAGCCTATGCAATAGCTCCGTTGTTGTCACAATAAAGCTCCACAGGTTCAGTGATACTAGGAACCACCGTAAGCTCAATGATGAACTTCTTGATCCAAACTGCTTCTTTTGCTGCTTCAGAAGTAGCAATATACTCAACGTCTGTTGTAGAATCAGTCACTGTAGCCTGCTTTAAACTTTTCCAACATACTGCATCACCATTAGGGCAAAACACAAAACCTGATTGCCATCGAAAATCATCTTTATCGGTTTGAAAACTAGCATAGTGTAACCTGTTACAATGAGCTTTTCATCACCTCCAAAGTTTAGGAATGTATCCTCAGTATTTCTTAAACATCTAAGGATATTCTTAAGAGCAGTCCAATGTCGTTCCCCTGGATCACCTTGGTATCTGCTTGTCATGCTCAAAACATATGAAATATCTGGACGTGTACATAACATAGCATACATGATAGATCCAATGGCATGGAATCTTTCTCATGAGTTGTCTCTCTTCCTCTATTGTAGGAGATTATCCTTTCAAAGGATTTATGCCATGTGTCATAGGCAAGAATCCTTTCTTAGACTCTTGCATGCTAAACCTCTTTAGCACCTTGGCTATGTATGTACTCTGACTTAGGCCAATCAACTTTTTGGATCTATCTTCATAGATCCTTATACCTTATATATAATTTGCTTTGCCCAAGTCTTTCATGGAAAAACAACTTCCTAGCCAAGTCTTTACAGACTGTAAGGTGGGGATGTCATTTCCAATAATAAGTATGTTATCCACATATAATACCAGGAATACCACAATGCTCCCACTGAACTTCTCGTAGACACAAGGTTCATCTTCATTTTGAATGAAGTCAAATTCCTTGACTGCATCATCAAAATGAAGATTCCAACTATGAGATGCTTGCTTTAATCCATAAATGGATCGTTCTAGCTTGCACATCTTTCCAGCATTATTCGGATCGAGAAAACCATTAGGTTGGGTCATATACACATCCTCGAGAAGCTTTCCATTCAGAAATGCAGTTTTGATGTCCATTTGCCAGATTTCATAATCATGATATGCTGTTATAGCCAATATGATCCTGATGGATTTGATCATAGCTACAAGTGAAAAAGTTGAAGGGAACCGGATCCCGAATCCACTAGGAAACGGATCTGGAGTCCCAGGATTTTTAAAAAAATTTCTCTCACATAAGGAGTTCGAGAACAATACCTGGAATGACGAATTTCGCGGAGATCATGTCCTGCGGAATGGATCTGGACGTCTTGATCTACTATGCAAAAGATCTTCTAATCTATTCCCTATCTGTCTGGGTG
>JAOXNR010000353.1:0-11223 GCA_028571225.1 Parsonsia alboflavescens
TTTCTCATTCCGAGAGGGATGGTATAAGAAGGATCGAGGAGGTGCAAATGCAATCATTTAAACCTGTGTTTGTTGAGCAGTTAAAGAGCACGGTAGCTTTCTTCAAACTATAGTAATATACATTGCCAAATATACCCAAGCAAAAATCCTTGGTTATAGACAAACAATGAGAAGTTCGATCATATAAGGGTTGCTCTTTACTAAACTTTCTCAAAATTTCAAACATGAGAAGAACACGATATGTGACAAAAACATTTTTTAATTGGATAATTATCACACACACTTCAGACCATCGAAAATATCATAAGAGAACCGTTAAATTGCATGTTTAAATTAATATTTCCTCCGTCACTATCATTTTGCAAAAGTTAAAAAAAAAAAAATTTCTTTAGAAACCCTCTAATTATCCTTTAAAAAAAATATGAAAACCATTTGATTATATAAATAACTTATAATTAGTGATAACAAAAGTTAGGTAAAATGACTTATATAAAGTGACAGAGGTAGTATATGATATATCTTTAAGACTTCCCAAACAAAATAAAACCAAAATCTTTCAGCTGTATAAAAATTTTCTTCCTTCTCGTGACTAATTATAAGTCATTTAAACTAACTTTTCTTGTCATTAAATATTGGTCATTGTCGTTAATTTATTATATATTTTATAATTTTTTTTTACTACATTATATATCCACCATATATCTTTCTTTTCCATAATCACTCGTAAATTTGATTAGAATCACAAATAGGGACATTTCAATAAAAAAAAATATATTATCTTAATTTTGATAAAAGAACCTATAGAAACATACAAATAGTGACTAAATGATGGCCGATGTATCATCCATAAGCCTTCTCTCTAATTTTTATGAAGTGGATAGAGTTAATTTGACTGCTTCCAGAGATCATCTGAACGTGTATAAAATAGCTAGAAGTGGAAGAAACTAACTAAACATATAGAATTGGGCAACTACAAAGGTTAACTTGACAAGATATGTAAATGTTTGCAAGTGGGAGAACGGATTAAACTGAGTCGGATTTCCATCATATGACTTAGATTATGAGCAACAGAAAAATCCCTTATTATTATTATTATTATTTTCAAAAATGAACAAACTTGATCAATTGTGGGAGACAGCACAAGCACACTAAGAAGTTTTAGGTCTCTACTGAAGGCCGAGAGATAGCTCGAGGATTCTTGTGGGTGTTTTTGCGTATTGGACCACTTTGTGGGGACTTAAAGGCCTTCTCTGTGCATGTGCTTCGGCAACACTCTCTGCAGAGACGCGCTTTTAGACCCCCATCTCCATTCCTATAAATACTCATCACTCCATGCATTCTAAGTCATAGTTGTGGTACTTATTTCAATGGCGAAGCATAAACTTTCCAGTGTTGTCTTCTTTGTGTTGTTCGTTGTAGGGACATGTTCAGCAGCTAGAACACTTCTCTCGTTGGAAGAGGGTGTTGGCATTCATGGAGCTTTAGTTTCCGGCTATGGTGGAGGCAATGTAGATGTTGGGGGTTATGGTGGTGGCGGAGGATCTGGTGGTGGTGGTGTCTATGGGGGCGTAGGTTCTCACGGATATGGTGAAGGAGGTGGGGCTGGTGGTGGTTCCGGTTATGGAGCTGGTGGTGGAAAACTTGCGGGAGGTGGCGGTGGTGGCGGCGGGAGTGGTAGTGGAGGTGGAACAATTTCAGGTGGAGGAAGTGAGCATGCTGGAGGATATGGTAGTGGAGGAGGTGAAGGAGGCGGACATGGTGGTGGAGTCGGTGGTGGCGGTGGAGGTGGAGGTGGTGGTGGCGGTGGAGGAGGAGGTGGTGGTGGTGGTGGAGGTCCCAGTGGTGGTGGATTCGGTGGTGGTGCAGGGCATGGAGGCGGTAGTGGCGGTGGCGAGGGTGGTGCCGGTGGATATGGTGGAGGGGGTGGAGAAGGTGCCGGTGGAGGTGGTGGTTATGCAGGAGGAGCTGGAGGTAGTGGACACGGTAGTGGTGGTGGCGCTGGTGGTGGTGAAGGAGGATCACACAATGGAGCATATGGTGGCGGTGGAGGAGGTGGTGAAGGTGCCGGTGGTGGTTATGCAGGAGGATCTGGAGGTAGTGGGTACGGTAGTGGTGGTGGTGCTGGAGGGGGTGAAGGAGGATCACACGGTGGACCATATGGTGGCGGTGGAGGAGGTGGAACTGGTGGAGGTGGAGGGGGTGGCTATGCCGGTGGAGGACATGTGGGTGGATTTGGCGAAGGTGGTGGGAGTGGTGCAGGTGGAGGACATGGTGGCTATGCCCCTTGAGGCGTTTTCGAGTATATTTCTTCTTGCATCCAATAGCTTATAAGAATAATCTCTTCTAAGTATTTGATTTGACAAAAATATTAAACCCTACATGTGCTGCATGAGAGCAAATCAAAAGATGTACGGTTCTCTAAACAATTGTGTGAAAAATGTATCCTTCTTTCTGTTAATGATTAAATGCCGATAAAGTTGAGTGGTTGCTTATGTTTTCTTACATTGCATGCATGCATTTTTAACTATCTAATGAATTTTATTACTCCCCGAGACCTCTGGCAGCGGATACCAATGGGTTTGCCACTAGGACAAGCCTCACTTGGTCCCTCCCTTTCATTTTGTTTGTCACTTAAAAACAGATTGCATGTCTCAAAATATTTATACATTTCAAAGTAAAACATGCGAATAAATTTTTCATTTAATCCTTTATGGTTAAATTTTTTTTAATATTTTTCAATGACACTTTATTACCTTTATACCTTTCCATTTTAAAATCCATCCATCTTTGCTTAGGAGAGAGGAAAATAGAGAAAAGAAATCAACGTAAATAATAACGGAAAAAATTATCCAAAAAAATTAATGTTGTAATTACCTTAATTTGAGTGGAAAAGAAACCTTAAGAGATAAACAAATACTCAGAAAAGAGAATGGTACACTGAAAAATCCATCTGGATGCGATCCTCTAAAATTGATTTTTTTGACTCGAAATTTGACAATCTAGTGAAAGGTGAACAAAAAAATTTCGAAAGGCAGCTCGAGAAAAACATATATAAACATTTTAATTTGATCGTTCCATTACACACAATAATGCTGATGGAGTTCATCTGTCTATCCTTTCTCCCGTCCAAATAAATTCCTTGAGTTGTTTTCAATTTTATCTAATGCATATCCTATTTTATCCCTAGCACACTGTGCAGAGTACTCTAATTAAATGTTTAACGATCAACCGTTAAGTTAACTGTTAAAACAAAATTAATTATTTTTAAAAAAATTATTTTTTAAAATATATTTTACAAACTAAACCATAAAATGATAAATCCTATGATAGTTGATTATATTTTATTTTTTTTTTAAAAAAAAAAGAAAATTGACGATTAATTGTATCGATAGAAACTTAATTGGAGTACTCTATAAGGTTTGTTCTGTATAGGAGTGTAAATGAGAAGAGACTATTTGCCAACGGTTTGGGTTCGACGTGGTGAAAGCTTGAATTTGGCTAGCCTTAGAAGAGCTAGAGCCGATCTGAGTCCATATGTATTCGTTTATATAGACTCAATAGCCTAAAAGAGCTTCTGATATATATAATAATTTATTTATATACATATATAGATATAATAAATATGATATAGTCTATTTATTATATAATTTGTTATTAATATATACATATAATTTAATCCTAACTCTTATAAGCCGGATGCTTTAGTTGCTTGTTTCAAGAAATTTAACCAGTTACTTTCAAGCAATAAACTGGAAGTTCCTTTGTAGACATGATATATAATGTGAGAATTTAGTTATTAGATGTTTTTCTTACTTACTTTACACTGGAACCAATCAATTACTTTAAAATTTCATCTTAAATTTCATACTTTACAATCAATATATTAGAAAATTATTGTTTTATTTGAGTGATTATCACACACACACACACACACACACACACACACATATATATATATATATATATATATATATATATATATATATGTATATATTGTTAATATGTCAAATTGTCTTATTTGTTATGATAGAGTTGAGATTTTAATATTTCGAGCACTCAATTGAATCATAAGATTTGAGCCAAAAGAATTAAAAGAATTGTATTTCATCAATTTAGGATAAACTTGTGATGCAAATTTGATCATTTTGTCGTGGCATGATTTGTGATTTAAGTAATTCTAGTGTTAAATGTTATGTTTTTTTTCCTAAATTCAGACTTCAGAGATTTATAAAGGAGATTTAAATTTGAATGTGTTGTATAAATTAATTTGATCTTAAATATTATTGTTGTAAAATTTAATTTTATTAATTTTTTTAACCTTAAACGAGCCTAGTTCGAATCGAGCTAGAGCTTGCAAGCCTTCCTTATAATAAAAAAGCAAAGCTCGAGCCTAGCTATTTAGGCTCGAGAGAGCTAGAGCTTGAAAGAATATAAATGAGCCAAACTCAAGCTTAATAGATTTGGAAGTGACTCAACTCATTTACACCCCTAATTCCATAGTACTCTATAGCATTTTCGTCTTATTTCATACCTCACGATGATCAAGTGGTTTGACAGAATATTTATTAAATGTCATGCTTTTTAAGTGCTTCTCTCTATAATTACTTAAAGTTTCTCAAGATCAAGACTCCTTCCACCCTCCGTCGGAGATTAAATATATAATTTTTTATATATTAAAATAATTAAATTTTTTTATAAAAAATTGACTTAATTTTTTTAAAAAAGAAAAGGACTTTTTGCCTATGTAGTTCTATAAGTTTGAGTCAAACTATAGTTCGATTTCATATGTTTATTTGAAACCACAACAGTCTCTCACATTTTTAAAACTGGCCGAAATGATTCAAGCCATCATTATCCGATCACTTCTACGGCGGAGCAAGTCATGTGCTGTGCACGTGAACAATTCAGAGGGGCAAAAATATCCTTTTATTACTCTGCTTAACCCCAAATCTTATAACATTATAAAATAAAAGTTTTATATATAGAGAACTGTTAACAAGTGCTCCCATTACTGTGTGTTGCACAATGAAACGACGTCATTTTCCCTTTTTTTTTTTTTTTGAAAACTCGAGCATGAAATGACCTATTTTGGTATATGAAAAAAAAAAATTCTAGAGTAGAGAGACGAAGCAGCGAATAGAGATGGAGCATCGAACAACCGATGAACCACCGAACTGTGACCTACACCATGGCCACCAAACCCATCAATGCGTCAACACCACCACCAAATTTGAGAGCAGAGATGAAGCAGTGAACAACTAGCGAACCACTGAGTTGCAATCTACACCATGGCCACCAAACCCATCAATGCTCTGACAATGCCACCAAATTTAAGAGTAGAGACAAAGTAGCGAACAATCGACAAACCAACGAGCTGCGACCTACACCATGGCCACCAAAACCCAATAGATCTGCCACCACACCACCACCAACTCATGGAAACCCAACAGCTCTGCCTCACAAGCCCCTCGCCGCTAAGCTACCTCACAGATCTACCTCACTTTCTCTCTCGCCACCACCAATGCTGCTCTCCATTTTTTTTTTTTTTTTGAAAACTCGCCAATGAAACGAGCAAGTTTTCAAAAAATGAAAAAAAAGAAAACGATGTCGTTCCACTGTGCAGCATACAATAGCGAAGCACTTGTTAGCAGTTCTATATATATATATAAACCACCACCTTCTTTATGGTAGCCAACTTTCCCTGTTCTTGTACTTCTGTAACTTGCGAAAGAAACACTCGAGGAAGGAAGACAAATAATGAGTATGATAGAAAGATTTGTTTTCGAAGTTCACCCAGTTAAGGCTAAGTCTCCATGCAGAGGCACTCTGCAAAAGTTCTTTAGGTGGAAGAGTTTGGGGTACAAGAATGATCTTTTCTCAAGAAAGAAGTGAGAACTCTCTCTCTGAAAAATCAAACCTAGATTTTTCCTCTCCTTTCTCACTCTACACTTTTCTCACCTCTCTCTCTATCTATCTCAGCAGAATGCTTTCTCTCACTTGTCTCTATCTATAGAGAAGCTTCTTTGTCTTAAAAACAAAAACAACGTGAAAAGACGAAAGGAGTGGGCCAGCTCGACCGTGACCTTGAGCTGTATCTGCTCAACTTTGACCTTGAGCTCTGCCAGCTAGACCGTGAGCTCTGCCAGAGTATATTTGGCTTAGCCAGAGTATATTTGGCTTAACCCGCAACAATCTCCCACTTGAAAAGAAATATACCTGATCAACCAAGCAACTTTGTAGTAGTCTTCTTTACTTGTGCCTCTGCAATACTTCCTATCAATTAATACGGAGTAACACCAATGGTGGTAGTACAGAAAACATGGTTTTCTCTATCTACTACCTTAGTCAACATGTTAGTCGGATTCTTATAGCCATCAATCTTTTGTAGCTTCAACTCATTATCCTTCAATACTAACCTGATTAAGTGATAACGCCTCTTGATATGTCTTGTCCTTGAGCGATAAGCTGCTTTCTTAGCTAAGTGCACTGCACTTTGACTATCACTCCACAATGTACTAATTGGCTGCTTTCAATGTAGCTCCTCCATGTACTCTTGTAACCACATGATTTCCTTAGAGGCTTATGTGATCACCACATACTCCGCTTCTGTCGTCAAAAGAGCCACCACTTTCTGCAACTGAGATACCCAACTCACTGTTGTACCTACAACTATAAAGACATATCTCGTGGTACTCTTGCCACTGTCTCGATCACCTGAGTGATCTGCATCCACAAAGCCTTCCAATTCTAATGATGTGTTACCATAGCAAAGAGAGTAATTTGGTGTACCTGCCAGATATCTCAATATCCATTTCACTGCATTCCAATGCTCTTTGCCTAGATTCTGCAAGTATCGACTCACTACTCCCACTACCCATGCAATGTCTGGTCTCGTGCTCACCATAGCATACATCAAACTTCCCACTGCTGATGCATATGGAACTGCTGCCATCTCATCCTTCATGGCTTGAGTGCTCAGACATATGTCCCTGGAAAGTTTGAAATGACTCGCTAGAGGAGTCACTACTAGTTTTACCTTATCCATGTTGAATATCTTCAACACCTTGTACACATAGTCTTCTTGTGACAGCCATAACTTCTTATTTTTCTTGTCCTTGATGATTTTCATGCCTAAGATATTCTTGGCCTCTCCCAAGTCTTTCATAGCAAACTGTGATGCTAACATCTTCTTCACTTTAGCAATTCTCTTCATATTTGAACTAGCCACTAGCATGTCATCCACATACAAAGAGAGATATACAATATCACCATCGCCGTACTTGCGAAGATAAACGCAATGATCAGACTCACAGTGTGCAAATCCTTTTTCTTCCATGAAGCCATCAAACTTCAGGTACCATTGTCGCAGAGCTTGTTTCAAGCCGTACAAGCTCTTCTTCAAGCGACATACCGTGTGCTCCATACCTTTGACCTCGAAACCTTCAAGTTATGCCATGTGCAATTCTTCATCTAAGTCACCATGTAAAAACTTTGTTTTTAGGTCTAACTGCTTGAGATGAAGGTCCTCCACTGCTACAGTGCTCAGCAAAACTCTTATTGATGTCATCTTCACTATTGGTGAAAAAATTTCAAAGTAGTCAATCCCTTTCTTTTGAAAAAAACTTTTGACTACAAGTTTTTCCTTATGTCTGATATTCTTGTCAGCTTCATTTTTGATCCTATACACCCCCTTGTTTAGTAAGGCCCTTTTCCTTGTGGGTAACTTGGTCAACTCTCAGGTCTTGTTCTGAAGTAACGAGCTCATCTCGTCTTTCATAGCACCCTCCCATTGCAAGTGAGATGTATCTTTCTTTGTCTCATCATAGGCATTCGGTTCTCCCGAATCTATGTATAAGACATGGCTCAGAACAATATTTGATGATGGATCAAATATTTCCTTCTGTTTTCCCACACGAGTAGAACTCCTCAAGACAAGTTCTTCAAAGTTGTTGGTCTGCTCTAAATCATTGTGTTCCTCTTGAGCTGCCTTCATCTTGAACCTCTTCTTCAGATGCACTCTGATTTGCTGGAGTCCTCTTCACGAGCATCGTACGTCAACATATTTTGGTTCTTTAGCTTCTTCATGCTTTGTCTAACGATCCTTGTACATCTTTTCTTCACGGAATACCACATTCCGGCTGCGAATGACTTTGTTATTCTCGTAATCCCAAAGTTCGTAACCATATTCATCGCCACCATATTCGATAAAGACTTACTTTTGGGACTTAGCATCAAGCTTCTTCCTGTCCTCCTTGTCAATCAAAACATATGCAATGCAACCAAAGATCATTAGATAGGAATAATTGACCCTCCATCCAACGCACTAGATGGACTCCTGTTGATGAGATAAACAGTTGCATCAACTGCAATAGCCCATAGGTGCAGTGGGAGACCTACATGGAGTCTCGTGCATCTCGCACATTCTAGAATAGTCCTATTCATTCTCTCAGCGACACCATTCTTTTGAGGAGTTCTTGGAACAGTCTTCAACCCATGTATGCCTTGTTGACTCAAGTATTCTACAAATTCCTTGTCTGTGTATTCACCACCATTGTCTGACCTGAGACATTTAACTTGACGGCCTGTTTCCTTTTCTACCATGGCCTTCCACATTTTAAACACTCCCAAAGCTTCTGATTTTTCTTTAAGAGCATAGACCCAAGTCTTCGTGGTTGTATCATCAATGAATGTGACAAAGTATCTCTTACCACCATAAAAGAGCTCCTGAGCTGGTCCCCATACATCAGTGTGAACCAACTCTAGCTTCTGACTTTTATTTTGTCGACCATTCAATTGAAAACTGGCTGCCTTTTGTTTTCCCTAGATGCAACTCACACAGAAATCTAGCTCAACCTTTTGCAAGCTTGGAAGCAACTTTCATGAGTGTAACTGCTTTACACCCTTTTCACCAAGGTGTCCCAATCAATGATGCCAAAGAGTAGATAGATTTTCCGTAGCCACAGTAGCTGCAACCATATCACTGACATTGTCTCCCTGAAGAAGGTAAAGTGTACTTGTACGTTTTCCCTTTACTACTACTCTTGCTCCTAAGCTTATCTTCCACTCTTGTTACCAGACCTTCTTGGTCAAGTTTACTGGTTGAGATGAGGTTTTTCTTCAGTTCTGGTATGTGTCTAGTTTCATGCAAGGCTAGATGTCCTCCACTTGAGACATTCACAATCACAATCCCTTTTCCAACAATCGGACATGTGTGTCCGTTTCCCACGACCCTCGTCCAAAATCGTCACTGGCATAATCAACAAATCGCTCTCTCTACGAGGTGCAGTGGAAAGAAGCACTAGAGTCAATAAACCACTTGTCTGATGTCGAGTCAAACCCTGCAGATAAACACAAGTTTTCTAGCAGGGGTTCATCACTGACCACATTTGCTCTTTGATTCTCATCTTGTAGGCTTCACATCAAAACCTACGGTGTCCTATTTTGTGGCAATACGAACACTCATCTTTTGCACCCAACCTCTTTCCTCTTGACTGTGATCTTCCACACCCACTGGATTTCCTCTGCTCTTGCTTTGTCCATGGTTCTCCACAGCTGGTGCTGTAGAAGATGTAGATGCTGAAGAATTTTCTCCTCCTAAGGCTTTCCTTCGTGTCTCTTTATCCATGATGTGACTCACAGCATCATCCAAGGTCAAGTCATCCTTCGTGGTGCTTGAAATACCCTGCATTGCAGTGTTGTAGCTTTCTGGAAAGGAACATAAAAACAGTAAAGCCTAAAGCTTTTTATCCAACTTTATGCAAGAGGATCCTAACTGCTCCTTGACCTGTGTAAAGTTGTTAATATGCTCAGCTACAAAACCCCTGTCAGATAGCATCATATTAACCAACTTCTTCAACAAGAATCCATGGCTTCCTTTGCAGTCTTTGCTTTTGCTCTGTGGTCACCCGTCTTTTTCGTTAATCCTAAACGAATCGCACCCAACTCTTTTCGATCAAGGACTTTCCATTCGGATTCTACTTTCGGATCCTCTTTTGCCATCTCAGGTTTCCAACCTTTAAGTGGTAGATAGAGATCTTTCTGATAAAGATGGTCCTCGATTTGAAGTTTCCACCATCCGAAATCCTACCCGTCGAATCTGTCGATACTGATTTTATTATCTGCCATACCGTTTGCTTTAAATCGAGCTTCGCTGAAACCCTCGATGTTCTTGATTAGCCAAACCCTAGGCTCTGATACCAGTTGTTAGGGAACTTTCCCTATTCTTGTACTTCTGTAACTTGCAAAAGAAATACTCAAGGAAGGAAGACAAATAACGAGTATGATAAAAAGATTTGTTTTTGAAGTTCACCCAACTAGGGCTATATCTCCGTGCAGAGGCACTCTACAAAAGTTCACTAAGTGGAAAAGTTTGGGGTACAAGAATCTTCCATCAAGATCGGAGTACAAAGGAGTGAGAACTCTCTCTCTGAAAAATCAAATCCAAATTTTTCCTTTCCTTTCTCACTCTACACTTTTCTCGCCTCTCTTTTTATCTGTCTCAGCATAATGCTTTCTCTCACTTGTCTCTATCTACGGAGAAGCTTCTTTGTCTTAAAAACAAAAACAAATGTGAAAAGACAAAAGGAGTGGGCCAACTAAACCTCGACCACCAGCTCTATGAGCTCAACCTCGACCTTGAGCTCTGCCTGCTCGACCTTCACCTTGAGCTCTGTCTACTTCACCTCGTCCTTGAGCTCTGCCAGAGTATATTTGGATTCACCCGCCAACACTTTAGCAATTCAATGTGGTTAAACACTTTCTTGTTGGTCGGTGATGGAGATGGCTTTACTAGAGGCCGTGACTTAGGGGTGAGCAGCGGGTCGGTTAACCGAACCGAATCGAACCGACTCGACCCGACGTGAAACGGTTTGAGATGGGTTGGGTTTTTCGGTTAATGGTTTGGTTTGAAATCAAATCGAATTATACTTGGATTGGGTTCAGTTGGATTATAGGAATGAGAACTATTACAGGCTTCAAAAATTCCAATATGTAGGCTTAGCTCAGTGGTAGAATGTTTGTCTTTTGTTGAAGTGGTCCTGGTTCGATTCCCACAAGTATCATTTTGAATTATTTTTATTTTTATTTTTCTTCTGATTATTTTTATTTTTATTTTTCTTCTAAAATTATTCTTTTCGTTCAACTACCACTTTCTTTTCAACACCAATACATTTTTTTCCCATTATTTGTAATTTATATTTTCATTTTTTGAAATAATAATTTTTT
>JAOXNR010000354.1:0-11223 GCA_028571225.1 Parsonsia alboflavescens
TGAGATTAATTATTTAATGGGCTAAGAATAAAAATAAATAATGGGCTTTAATTAAAGGGTTAGAATAATTATGTTGGATTTATAATCCAATGAATAATTATTGGACATTTAATTAAATAAAAGGATTGTTGGGTTGTTGAACTCTTGGCCCATAGAAAACTCATATTTCTAATTTAGTTATTAATGGTTTATTTATTAATCCTGTAAAAGAACAATAAAAAAAAACAATCATTCTGAAACCCTAGAAAAATTAGAACAGACGTGATTTTTCTCTCTGCAGAAAAATTACAAACAGTCTATTTTTCCTCTACTCCACATACAGAATTCTCCGATCTTTTATTTTCCTTTCTATTCACCCACACAGATAGGCAATAGATTAGAAGATCTTATGCATAGTAGATCAAGATGTCCAGATCCATTCCGCAGGACAAGATTTCCGCGAATCTTCAAATCAGATATCATTCTCCACCTTTTTATGTGAGAGAAATGTTTTTAAAAAACCTGGGACTTCGGATTCGTTCCCTCATGGATTTGGGATCCGGTTCCCTTTCAATAACCACATCACTGATATAGTCTCCCTGGAGAAGGTAAACTGTATTTACCTTACTACTAATCTTGCTTTTGAGGTTATCTTCCACTCTTCGCACCCAAAGGTCATTGCCAGACCTTCTTGGTCAAGTTTACTGGTTGAGATGAGTTTTTCTTCAGTTCTGGTATATGTCTGGTTTCACACAAGGCTAGACGTCCTCCACTTGAGACATTCTCAATCACAGTTCCTTTTTCAACAATCAGACATGTGTGTCCGTTTCCCACTACCCCTCATCCAAAATCTCCACTGACATAATCAGCAAATCGTTCTCTACTGACAGAGTTAAGTCATCCTCCGTGGTGCTTGAAATACCTTGCACTGTTGTGTTGTAGCTTTCTGGAAAGGAACACAAAAACAATAAAGCCTGAAGCTTTTTATCCAACTTTATGCCTGTGGATTCCAATTGATCCGTGACCGATGTAAAGTTGTTAATATGCTCTGCTACAGAACCCCTGTCAAATAGTTTCATATTAACCAATTTCTTTAACAAGAAGACCTGATTTGATGTGGATGGCATCTCATAAATATTCGTAAGAATATCCATGGCTTCCTTTGCAGTTTTTGCTTTTGCTATGTGGTAGCCCGTCTTTTTCGTTATTTCTAAACGAATCGCACCCAACGCCTTTCGATCAAGGACTTTACATTCAAATTCTGCTTTCGGATCCTCTTCTGCCATCTCAGGTTTCCAACCTTCAAGTGGTAGATAGAGATCTTTCTGATAGAGATAGTCCTCGATTTGAAGTTTCCGCCATCCGAAATCTTGCCTATAGAACCTGTCGATACTGATTTTATCATCTGCCATACGGTTTGCTTTCAATCGAGCTTCCCTGAAAACCCTTGATGTTCTCGATTAGCCAACCCTAGGCTCTGATACCAGTTGTTAGCGTAACTTGCCCTGTGCGACCTTCTTCAAAACCTGCAATAAATCACTCACAGCAAGACAAACAAAGAAGGTGTATGACAGTAGATTTGTTTTCAAAGTGCACCCAACCAGGGCTACATCTCGGTGCAGAGGCACTCTACAAAGTTTCACTAGACATAAGAGTTTGGGTACAAGAATGATCTTCTCTCAAGATCAAAATACAAAAAATACAAACGAGTGAGAACCCTCACTGGAAAAACAAACCAGGCTTTTCTTCTCCTTTCTCTTCCTGTACTTTTTTCCCGCCTCTCACCTATCTATCACTGCAAAAACAAAATATCTCTCACTTTTTATTTCTTTTGCTTCTCTTCTTGTCTTGAATTCCTTCCATCTCGAAATCTTTCCATCCGTTTCGAAATCTCTCTTTCCCTCTCAGAATCTCTCCTATCTCGAAATTCTCTCTTTGTCTTGAATTCCCTGTCTCGAAATCTCCCGGCTGTCTCAAAATTCCTTTGTGCAGTCAAATCAAAGTGAGGTTGATCAGAACGATCCAGCCAAGGAACATTGAGTTCCAAAGACTAAGATTCTATATTTACAAGTCCAAAAAGCTAACATATTTACAACTTTAGATTCTATTCTAAGCTTTTCTTGAAGATGTACCGTTCAAAGGACTAAGAAATGGAGAAGTCAGTGATGATGGATTAGGCCACGCAACCAGACAGTTTGATAGTACAGAAAGTGGAGATGGCCTAAGAAGAAGTTCCATTGCAGAGAGTAGAAATAAGGGCCAAATTTGCTGGAAAAGACAAAGATCGTGAGGCACAGAGAAGGGAGAGACTAAGCTAATAAAAGGCACTGAAGAATCAATCTTCCATGGCAATGAACTGATGCTCTTGCTCGTCAACTTTGTCCTTTGTATCTATATTGATATATTGAATGCTAGAAAGAGAGTAAGGTTTATCCTTATTATGGAGCGTATTGTGGATTGATTATTTGAACAGAAAAGTAAAGAATCGTCAAGGTGTCAGGAAGAGTAACCGTCTCCTGATTATTTGAATAGGAAAGTAGAGGTTATCATAGTTGTGTTCCATGGTATTTTTTTATAGTCATATTTCATATACAAAACTTATAACATTTATATATAATATATAGAGCATTAATTAAAGTAAAGGGGTTTTAGTCTACGTGGTCCCATTCGGGTCAAAACATTGTTGGATCAGTTATCGTTTTTTTTCAACTATTAGGGTCCTCCATAAATTTATATGAAGTCAAAATAGTCCAAATCAATGCATGTGACCTGCACATGATCAATTAAAAGAGATAAAGATGCCATTTTATAAATTTAAATATCCCAAATTAATTCAACTAAACCACATCATTAAAAAAAAAAATCATTTCTCTTTTAATATGCTATTTCTTCTTCGTAGTTGTTAGCGCGACCTTCGTGTATCT
Organism: Parsonsia alboflavescens; assembly: GCA_028571225.1. Taxonomy (NCBI): domain Eukaryota; kingdom Viridiplantae; phylum Streptophyta; class Magnoliopsida; order Gentianales; family Apocynaceae; genus Parsonsia; species Parsonsia alboflavescens. Next base: position 2,904 of record JAOXNR010000354.1, read on the forward strand.
CCTTCTCAAGAGCCTGATCATTACCCCTAATGGAACTGTTAGCATGAGCTGTTAATAACCTATTAGGAGATAATGTAAATAGGAGTTTGTTTCCTATTACAGCTCTTTCTATAATTAGCTTCCTGTAATGTATGGTTGTTAGGGTTAGCTCTTGTATATATGTGAGGCAGAATACTTCTTGTATGTAAGACAATATACTATCTTTTACAGAAATATATTGAAAATTCTCCCCATTCGATTTTGGTTGACATGGCATTAGAGCCCTAGGGTTTGATCCTTGGGGTAATGTATGTCAATCATCAACTATGGCAGTCCTTATTCACTTCTTGAGAATCTCACCTCCAAACTTACTGAGATTCTCACACAACGAACGCCGAGCTCTTCTCTTGTGGAGTCTTCGGCTCCATCGATTATTGTCAAATTGGAAGGCAAAAACTATGGTTTGTGGTCACAGGTTGTTGAGATGTACATCTCAGGTAAAGATAAATTGGGCTACATCAACAAGGCTCTTCCTCAACTGGCTACTAATGATCCAAGTTTTCGGTAGCAGAAGATAAATGATTCTATGGTCAAGGGATGGCTGATTAACACGATGTATCCTGCTTTGATTGGCAACTTCATCCAATTTTCTACAGCTCAGGAAGTCTGGGATGCTGTTGCAGTAACCTTTTATGATGGCACTGATGCATCACAAATCTATGATCTCAAACGTCAGATTACCTTGCTGAAACAAGCAGGAGGCCCCATTGAATGATACTACAATGATTTACAAGGTTTGTGGCATGAAGTAGATTTCTGTTGTCCTAATCCCATGATTTGTGGAGTCGATATTAATGAGTATAATACCATGATGCAAGAGGATCAAGTGCACCTTTTCCTTGATGGACTCGATGATCACCTCGACAATGTTCACACTAATACACTCAAGATGCAACCTCTTCCATATTTGGAATAGGCTTATGCCCGCGTTCATCGTGAAGACATGCTCCAGTCGGATTGGCTGCCTCCATTGGACCGAATGCTGCTATTGTGGCTTCTCATGGCCCTTTGTCATGTTCGCTTGGCCTGGATGGTAACCCAGAACAGTTCCGTCTATAGCTCATCCCACCTAGTCCTACGAGAGGGAGAGGCCGAGCTAATTCTAGGGGTCGACAGAGAGCTGCTGCTGTGGGTGGATGCACACATTGTGGCAACTCTAGACACTCAACCGATACTTGTTTTAAGTTGCATGGGTATCCTCCCTGGTGGGAGGAGTTTCAAGCCAAAAGGAAAGCTGGCACTGATAAGGGGCAGGCTTCGGTAGCTACTGATGCACTATCTCTCTCTTTAGTACCGGCGGTTGCTTCAATTGCTACTACAAACTCGACCAAGAAAGGTAATCTTTGGTCTACTTTGATGGACAATATCCACATGATCAGTCTAGGGTCGATTGTTGATTCTGGGGCCACTAACCACATGACCCCCTTTCGATCTGATATTGGATGTAATAATTCTCCCGGAAGCAGTCAATTTATAATGCTAATGGTTATGCTTACCCTGTCGAAGGGATTGGCAATGTTGCTCTAACTCCTTAATTATCATTATTTCATACACTACTTGTGCCCTTTTTATCTAGTAGATTACTATTTGTTGGTCAACTTACAGAAGCATCGAATTGTTATGTTCTAATGTATCCTGGATTTTGCTTATTTCAGGATATTCTCACGAAGGAGATTATTGGTTGTGGTACTAAGAGGGGAGGACGGTACTTGGTCGATGACTTCGAAGTTGGTAGAGTGCATCATCTCCAGGGTAAGTTGACGAGTAAAGAACGGGATATTTGGCTGTGGCATTGACGATTGGGACACCCGTCTTTTGGATATTTAAAAAATTTGTTTCCAGATTTATTCAATAAGTTGTCAAACTCAGTTTTGCAATGTAACATTTGCACTTTGGCAAAGAGCCATCGAGCTTCTTTTCCATTATCTTTGAATAAAACTTCAGAACCTTTTTCCTTAATATATTCAGATGTATGGAGTGCCTCCCTAGTTACTACTTTATCAGGAGTACAATGGTGGATTTTCAAGAAACTTTTTCCTCGGTTGCTAAATTGAACACGGTAAGAGTATTGCTATCTCTAGCTGCAAATCTTGATTGGAGTCTTCATCAATTTGATGTGAAGAATGCCTTGGTACCAGTGCTTGGTGGGTGGTTTGATTTATTTTTCGCACACCCGTCTGGATATTACATACGCAATGAGTGTAGTAGGTCAATTTATGCATGCTTCGAGTGAGGAGCATGTGAGGTGCAGTGATTCGAATTATATGTTATTTAAAATCTGCTCCAAGAAAGGGAATATTTTTCGCACTAAATGGGCATCTTGAGGTTGAAGGATATATGGATGTAGAGTGGGCTCGAAGTATTATTGATAGGCGATCAGCCTCAGGGTATTTACTTTTCTAGGTGGAAATCTAGTTGCATGGAGAAGTAAGAAGCAAAAGGTAGTAGCCTTGTCTAGTGTTGAGGCTAAGTTTAGAGAAGTAGCGAAAGGCTTGTGTGAATTATTGTGGTTAAAGAACTTGATGGTGGAGATGTGTTTTCCATCGAAATCAGATGAAGTTATTTTGTGACAATAAAGCGACAATCAATAAATCTAACAATCTGGTACAACATGATTAGACGAAATACATTGAAGTTGATAGACATTTTATCGAGGAGGATCTGGTTTCTAAGGTAGTGAAATTTCCGTTGGTAACGTCAGAAGATCAGCTTGCAGATGTCCTCACCAAAGCTGTGTCTAGTAAATGTTTTCACAGCTCACTCGTCAAGTTGGGTATCAAAGATATCTTTGCACCCACTTGAGGGGGAGTGTTAGCGTGAGCTATTAATACTCAATTAGGAGATAATGTAAATAGGAGTTTGTTTCCTATTAGAGCTCATTCTACAATAGTTTCCTGTAATGTAGGGTTGTTAGGGCTAACTCTTGTATATATGTGAGGCAGAATACTTCTTGTATGCAAGAAAATATACTATCTTTTACAGAAATATACAAAAAATTCTTCCAATTTGATTCTGGTTGACACGGTATCTTTTACCATTAACCCCTTTGGAACCGTAACTCCTCCTCCCATTATATGGTGGAAAATTCCCTTGAGCATAAATGCAGAAGTTGGGCAAAGATTATTTCCAAAAGCTTGTAATTGTTTCCAAGAATGAAAGTTGGGTAACGTTGGTTGGTGGAAGTGGGACATAGGGAGACTTCAGGAAAGGCGGGACTATGGAGGCCAAGGAATTCCAACCATGCTGATCTAGACTTAAGTTGTTGGATATCTCAAATTGCAAGACCAAATTTTTGATTCCTTTGCCAATTGAATTTGGGAGACAAAATAGCTACCAGAAGTAATTACAGTGGCAGCAAGGTGAGACATTTTTCCTTCCTGTTTGGGTGATTCGTCCTTCGTGTCTTCTTTAGTATTTGAGGATGACAAGGCCATGAACACGAAGTTCGACCCTTAGTTGAAGAGTTTTAAGATGATCAGAATGATTCATACGTGTACTTCTCCATGAACTTCAATATTCTAAGCATGTTGAAGGAAGGATTTGAAAGCTGGGATTTGTAGAATTTGTAACGGTGCATGAATTGTTATGATGAATTGTAGAATTTATCGATGGCACAGGCAAATAAGAGAAAGCAAAGTAAAAGAGAAATGATTTTTTTTATTTTTTATAATTTTGTAATTTAGTTAGATTAATTTGGGATATATAAAATGACATCTTTATCCTTTTTAATTGGTCATGTGCATCAGTTTGGACTATTTTGGCTTCATGTAAATTCATATAGGATCCTAATGGCTCAAACAAAACATAAAGAATGTTTTGATCCAAACACGTAGGATTATTTTGACTAAAAGCCCCAAAGTAAAATTGTAGACCAAAAGGACACAGGGTTACAAAACCTAAAATGGTGCTAATTCGCATTCATCCAACTATGGGGTGGCAAAAGTTTGCGTCAGTTACCTACGTTTGGCTGTTTTCACTACATTTCTTGTGATGACAAAAGTGCCCCTACTAAACGGAGTCAAATGCTTGGCACATGACATTTTTGCAAGACTTAAATGTTAAAATGGTCAGAAGTATTATTTGGCTACCTGTAAATTGTATGGGTATTCGGTTGACAAAAATTAATCTTTTGTTATTAAAGTTTATTTGGACCTTAACTTCATGTATGACTGTGGTAATTTTCCCAATACGAAATACTCTATTTCTTTATGACAAAATTGTAAGAAATTGAGAATGTATATTGAATCAAATTAATCTCATCCATGAATTGATCCCTGTAAGATAGTTTCAATTTTTACAAAAGTAGAAAGCCAGCAGAAGCTTCTTTTAAAATTTTTTTAACAGTGTCCGAGCTAGTTTTCACGTATCTCAACATTCCGCTTATCCAATAGGGGGTTGGTGGGATTTGAACTCAAGACCTACTCATTGGGATGTCCCCGAAGGGACAAAAGCTCTTTAGTTTGTCCCCAGAGCAAAAAGTCTAGGGGTATAAAGCTCTCATTATACCGGTATAGATAAACTTCTTTCTGGAGGGGATTGAGAAGATCTACTAGTTATGAATTGGATTTGAAGTGCTTAAGTAAGTTTAGTCTATTATACTCTTTCTATAGAAAAATTAATTGTCTTTATTTTCATATTGAGTTGCTTAAAATTGAATATCTTATTTTTAAAACTAGACTAAAAGTCCAAGCCACACATGATGATTATGATAGTTTTTATATTTATATATTTATTTTTTTACTAGTAGTAATTACGATTATTAATAAAAGTATTTTCTAAAACATACGGAGAGTGCATTATATGAACTTTTGTGTGACGTCGAACGTCAAAGCTTTTCAATTAATAAAGTAACTAGCTTTCATAGCCTGGGTGGTTTTCATAATACATAATATTAAAAATATTTAGAAATTTCAAGGAATCAAAAAAAAAATAAAATTCTGAGTAATAAAACATAAATAGAATTAAATTCTCTAAAGGGAGAATTGTACTTTTTTTTCCCCAAAAAATATAGAGAGAAAGTTAAGAATGTATTTGTTTAGAAATTTTATGATTAAGAGTTAGTTAATCAACTCTATTTATAGAATTGTGTGATTTTTTTCAAATAAAATATAAAACCCTTCTTGGAAATGGTTAATCAATTTTATGTAATAAAAGATAACTATTTTCAATTGTCATGACTTTATTGAAAGGTTAGTAATACTACAAAAATATATGCAAGATTATGTCCATTCAATATGAAAGTTATATTTATTGAATATGAAAGATTATGTTCCTTGGATTTAAGTTTTTTTCCCCCATTAATATTGAAAAAAATAGGTGGCTGTTTGAAATTAAGAGATTTTAAATTTCTTTAGCTTTTATTAATTTTGGGGTCTCTGTTTTAAATATATATAATAGAGTAGGTAAGTAATCCCTGCATTATATAGAAAAAATAATTTTATATTCTCTGTGATATAATATAATATTATTAATGATAATGATATGAAGATTTTTTATAATTAATTTTTTTATAATATTTTGAATAGATTATTCAAAAAGTAATGAATAGAAATGTGAAGAGTTTTTTGAAAAAAAAAGGGAAAATTTTGGATCAATATGATTAAAAACATGTATTGAATATTTAAAATTATAGATATTATTATTCATTGTATTTAAGAAGGATATTTATCAAAAGTTATGATAATTAAAAAAATACTTTTAGATAAAAATATAAAGATTTTTCTATAATTATTATCGATAATATTTTGAATAATAATTCGAAAAAAGGAATAGATAGAAATGAACAACGTTTTTTTAACAAAAAAAAAAATATTGTAAAATTTTAGTATATCAATTTGAATCAAATACATGTATTGAATGTTTATTAAATTATAAGTATTATTATTCATTGTGCCTAAGAAGCTTAAATATGAATAGGGATTGTAATTAAAATAAAATTAAATATGAAGTTTTTCTACAATTACTTTCGATAATATTTTGAATAATTTATTTGAAAAAAAGTTATTGAAAGAAATGTGAAGATTTTTTTTATTAAAAAAATTTGAAAAAGTTTTTATCAATATGAATGAAACACATGTATTGTTTAAATAATTTAAATTATTTTTATTCATTGAATCTTGAAAGAATATGAATAAGGATGGATACCATTATATAAAATATATTTTAAATTTTTTTAAAAATTATTCATATGACGTGTTGCATGGTGTAAAACCATAATCATGCAAAAATGAAAGTTTTGCAAAGTTTTAATGATAATAAATATGTTTGCTTATATTTTGAAAAAGAAGTTATTGAATTAATATGAATAAATTTATTTTATTTTATTATATTATTATGAATATTGTTGTTCATGTTCATTGTATTTAAAAGACAATGAAAACGAAATTCAATATTTTTTTATGATATAGCATGAAATTACAATTATTAATATTGTTATTTGATGACAATAAATATGATTGATATTATCTTTTAAAATAAATGATTAAATTAATATGAATTAATTCATTGAATCTTTCTTATATTATAAATATTGTTTATTTTAATTAAAAGGTAATGAATAAGAAATGAAAAATATATGCAATAAATTTTTTAATTTTTTTTAAAAGACATTGACACGTGGCTCGCTCAGAATTATATGTATAGATTTTAATATATTGTATTAAGCTAAAAAAAAAAAAATCTTTTATATATGTATCTCTCTATTTTTCAAGGAATTTTGTTATTAGAAACCTTTCTTAAAAAAAATTAGTTTTCTTTATTAAAAAAGAGTAATTTTAAAATAATAGTACTATATGAATGTTATTTATTTTATATAATTTTTAAATAAAAAAACTTTTAATAGTTTATAATATTTATGAATTATTTAAAATAAATTTTATAATAATTTTATAAAATGAAGATAGCACATCTAACAAATTAACTATGAGAAAAATGAAAATTTTGATAGAAAATATATAGAGTTAAAAGAAATATCTTTCATTGAATAAAAATGAAGAGATTTTTTTAGAAAATTCAAAAGTCAATTATAAAGGATGATGTGTCACTTTTATATAAATTATATTATATATGAAAAGTCTTAAAGTGAGACATTACCAATTCATTCAAAAATTTAATTTGTAGCATTCTGATGAATATGCTTCTACTTTTATATTGTATAATAGATAACTAGACGAAGATCCGCACAAAAGTGCAATATATATGATTTATTATATTTATAGTTTAAATATATGAAATTCAATTATTATAATATTTATTCCTCTAATGTGTAAATTATTTTATTTATTTTTATTTTTAATTTTTTGAAATAATGATTTGAAAAGTAAGTAATATTTTTTGATATAAAATTGGTAAAAAAAAAAGGCTTTTAGAATATAGACGTGATCTCTATGCTACTCTGACAATTCGAAAGGGCCATAACTAATATAAAGTATTTATTTTGTCAACGATAATGTTATTAATAAAATCAATAATAAATCTTAGGTTTAAATTGAAAAAAAAAGAGAAAAACTTACTCAATATCATGATTTTGATTAGAAGCTATCTGTATTTGAAAAAAGCATCTTTGCACCACCTCATTAACATATAGAACATGATATGAAAATTCTACTACTACGGATAATAATAAGAATAACAATAATAAAGTTTGAGTTAAAAATGAAAACAAAAAACCTACCAAACTCAATATTTTGATTTTAATTAGAGAGCTTTTATTGCTTGGAGATAGTCTTTTCAGTCACCTTAATCATCTCCAAAACCTGATAAAATAGGGTTATGAAAATATAATACTAAGAAATTGTAAAACTTGAATTAAGTTGGAAAGAAAAAAAAATCACATCACTCACTATCTTGATTTTGATTAGGAGTTCATTCTCCTTGCAAAACCACTTTAATAATCTCCATTATCTCCGATGGACCATATGGGCAATAGAAAGAATTTGTTTGGAAATTAAGAATCAACTTCAATTCATGTAAAGAAAGAATAAGAGTGTTAAGAATGGTAGTGATGGAGTGGATTATTAAACTATTTTACATAGATAAATGTGGAGTCATAGATAATTGAGAAGTTTTATAGGAAGTTGAAAAGGTTTGTTAAAATAATAACAATAATAATTTAATTTAAGGGAGAAAAAGGTGTTTATTTAGAATTTAAAGTTTTAGTGGAAAATAAAAAGTTCTTAATTGTGGTGATTCCATCTTGTAGAAAGTCCTAATGTGGCAGAAGAATAGGATTTGACATGGAATTTTGTCAGAGAATTTCTCTGCTTTTATAATTTTATATATA